>JAOXJP010228105.1:0-11179 GCA_025762735.1 Platanus orientalis | reverse complement strand
TTTTCGCTTTTATGATGTCATCCTGCCCATAATTTCTAACATAGACACCCGGTAGAAAGACCAACCATAACTTTCTCTACAAAACTCATATTAACTTGCCTTTTTTTTGTTAGAAACTAAACTTAAGACCTTTCCAAGCATATATAGTTTGCTCTATAATTCGTTCTACATATTTATTTATTTATTTATAAAGTTACCTCAAAATCTATTGATTCAGACCATACTCTGCAACATAGACACTTGGTGGGAAAATTGTCATAACTTCTTCTAGGAAATTTCTATTCACTCACTGTTTATCGCATTGGAAAGTAGACTCATAGATCTTTCCAAGCATATATTATTTGTAGAGTGATTCCAACGGGATTGAAACAGATTTATTTATGAAGTCATCCCAACTATCTATGACAGCTTCAGAACTTGTCATATCCTTGACCCTTTTTTTCCCTTACTTAGTAAATTGTCTTTAATTTTTTCGTTTGGTATCCGTTTCACTCATTGTTTGTTGCGTAGGACTCTAAACTTCTGTGTCTATCTAAAGGTATAACTTTCACTCACAGATTCTTTCTACATTTTTGTTGGTACATTTCTAAAGTTGTGTCAATGATTTGATCAACATATATGCATTTAAGTGATTCTATGTATGTACAAAACTTATGTGAAATGTGTTAACATTCTAAGTGTGACACGTGTATAGTTGTTATGTACATCATGGTGCGGGGTGTTACATCACCACACAACCCAACATCCACGTGATCTATTTTTTTCCCAAAGCCTACTTTAATAACACCCATTTAAGGAATTGTTGGTCCACTCTATCAAAGGCCTTTTCTAAATCAATCTTACAGATAAGACCACGTGAACCCGATCTATGCCAAGCATCCACATACTTGTTAGCCACAAGAATCCCATCAATAATTTGTTGGTCCTTTATGAAAGAGCCTTGGAAAGTCAAGATAATATCATTCATGTGACTAATCTTAGTTTATAAGAGAGATCTTCGGCAAAATTTTGTACATGATTCCCACTAAACTGATAGATCAAAAAGCAGCAAGCTGAATACTTCCAAATTTCTTGAAAATAAGGGCAGTAAAAGTCGCACGTGCTCTTTTATGTAGAATGCCCCTCATGAAATTTGTGGAAGACTTTCAACAAGTCTTCCTTTATAAGTCCCAACATACCTAATAAAACTACATAAAAAAAAAACCATCTGAAACTGGAGATTTATCTTTATTGATATTGAAAAGTGTTTTAATCTTATCTCCAGTGAATAAGGCTTTAAGTGAGTTTGTCTTCTCTTCCAAAAGAGTTACATCAAGTAGGTTGTTAATTCGTGGACAGGTCTCAATCTCACAAGTGAATAACTTCTCACTAAAGCAAGAAATTTCATTCACAATTCTGTCAAAGTTAGTCACTTCCTCTCTATCAAGAGAAGCTTTGTGATGAGGTTTTTTCTTTTTGTCTCATCAGCAAATTTATGAAGAAATTTTGAGTTTCCATCCCCCTCCTTAAGCCATTTATGTTTAGCCTTTTGTATCCAAGAGACCTTTTCATATCTAATAATAGACTCTAATTTTTCCAAAAGCTCATGCCTTCTAGATTGCAACTCCTTGGCTACAACCATTTCGTCATTGTATTGTTTATCAATTTTAGAGAGCTCCTCCCAAATTTTGTCCTTGTTTGATCCTAGCTTTCCAAAAGTATTCTTATTCCATGAGATGCAATTCATTTTCACAATTTGCAAATTTTGGGAAAATTTGAATCCTTCCGTGACAACAATTCTGCAATCTTTCCACCAACCCTCCACATTAAATTTAAAGGAAGGGCCCACATTTTCGCAAAACGGAATGGCTTTGGACCATAGCTCACCATATCCGTTTGAGCATGATAGGCCAATGATTGGAGATGAGTTTCATATGCACCTCTTGACAAAAATGAGGGTATTATCTTCCTAATCCATCAAAATCAAGACTCGGTCTAAACGACAAAGGATAGAAGATTCACGACCATTTGTCCAATGGAAAATTTTTAATTCCCTTTTTGATTTTTCACCTTTTTGACAAATAGGTTGGTATCTTCCTCGTCCAGGAAAGATGACGACTTCACCAAGTTCCCTTTGTCATCACAAACAATAAGCTCTAGTTACTCCATACAGCCTTTATAGGCTCTTTCTATGAATTCAACAATGTCTCTTCATCCTCTTGATCAATCCCATTCCCCTCCTCTCAAGGTTCAAAATGTCGATGTCGGTGGAAATGTCGATTAGGCCAAAATAAAACATATGTCGGAAATATCGGAAAGAAATATTATAAAAATCATGAAAACTTAGGAAGCATATTCTAATCTAATTACATATGCACAAGAAAACAAATAGATTTGTTAGGAATGATAGTTTATTTTAGTACATTTGTATTTTAATATTCTTTAAAAGTACACATGCATACATAATGGTTAACAAACATATTATAATCTAACCATATAAACATATGGAAATAAGTAAATTCTCTTCATTTTCTTCTTTCTTCTCTTCTTCTTCATCTTCCTCCTTTTACTTTATTTGAAATTTATCATTTTTCATATAATTTTTTATCATAATAACACAACAACGACCTTAAGCAATAATATATTGCGAAAGGGGAATATTCACTCAACACGTCAACATTGTACATCATGTTGATTGACAAAATGAATTTTTATAATGCATTTAATGTTTAGTGTCTATATAGGAATATGTCGTGTCAGTCTTGCTAGGCATGGACATATGTCAGGAAACATGTAAGACATTTTTAGACATTTGATACCATGCCTCCACTTTATACACAATCGGTATACCAAGTGTGGATCAGAGTTCAAATAAGTAATAAGAGAACAGGTAATAAAAGAACTACATCAAAGATCACATGAAAATTTAGCATTTGACTACTTGGTAGAAGTACAAGACATACCTAGTGAGACTATGGTCTCCGAAACAGCCCGGGAGTTGGAATGAAGAGTACCACACTAATCCTCATTCAAGCATTGTACTAGGCCAAACATTTCAGTAGGAGAATGGGCACTCGAAGAGTTCTCATAGTCCACAAGCTTGAAGTTTCATTCAGGTGTGAAGACCTCTTGCAGATTCGCCTTTTTGGGATGGTGGTCACCTTCATCCAAAGATTGGGGCTTTGCCTCGAACACAAATTCCCCTGACTCTGAAGAGGGGGAGTAATTGTCCCAATGGTCATCATGTTCAAAGACCACATCATTATCAGATGAATCAGAACACAAATTCTCTTCCCCCTGCTTCATGCTACATTTAGCACTAGAAGAATTCTCCGTACAAGATGATCTGAGAAAAGGAAGTGTGGGCGACGATAACAATGAAGTAGAATAGCCATTTTAGTTGGAAGTGTGAGGGGTTTGTATAACATTTGGACAATGTCTACCATCAAGAAAAAAAAAACCCTATACAACAAATTACCAAAACAAGAGTGGGATGATTGAGGGAAAGAATAACCAACAGAGGAACACTCACTGTTGCCAAAGGAGCTCTTATGATTACCGGAGAACTTACAGTTACTAGATGAGAATTTCTAGCTACTAGGAGAAGAATGCGAACCACCACAAATTCCTAAAACAAACTAAACTTGTCTCTATGAGAAATCAAACAATGTATCAATGCCTAATTTGTATAACAAAGATCTTCACTTTTCTCCGGTTGATCCATTGCATAGGAAGACTCCATTCCCCCCCCCCCCACAATTTCTGTCGAATTATGCCCTAAGAGAACCTCAACTCGATTTGGGGCGGACCCAACTGAACCGAAAATTGAGTGTAACTAGACCAAGGTTTGCCAACTCATATTTTTGACTCAACTCGGATAGCTCCGGAGTCAACTCGACTTGGGAGTTATAGGAGTCAACTTGGTGAGTCATGACACTTTTTATTTTTATTTTTTAAAACATAATAAATATTTTTTTTAAAAATACACAGTATTTATGCCCCAAGTACTGTCCATTTTCTTGTAGTATCATAACTTGAAAATGCAAAACTAAATTTAAAAAACTATTAATAGTCTAATAACATAGCAAGGTAGACGTAACTAATTTTAAACTCTAACGTCCAAACTAAAGTAAAAGTACTATTATTAGTATTAATATAAAAGTACATCTTTTCAACATAAGCACAAAAACAAAATATCATCCAATCTCTAAGGTCTAGGTTTATATGGTTAGAAATTAAAGTTTAAAATCTAATCTTCTTACACTAAGGCCTTCATTCTTCCAAGTTCTTTACTCTTTCTTCCTACTAAGGTTTTGAATGTATTTAAGAGTTCACTTGTTGGAGACTTTTGGAAAGAAACTTCAAGCCCCAAAAAAATTAGAGTTTCTTATTTTGTTACAACTTACAACTTGGCTTTGGGTCAATTTAAGGTTTACAAGACTCAGTTTGAATCACATGAATTGGTTTGAGTCAAATGAGTATACCGAGTATGCAACTTGACTCAATGAGTCAAGTATAGTTTGGAGGCAACACCATGACTCGACTTGTGAGGCTTAAGAGTAGAATCAACTCGGGGATTCCACAACTAAGAACCAGACTGACTACGTTAAAGGGCTGGTCCTGAATGGTCCGTCAATTTAACCATGCTGGGTTGGTTTAACGATTTGGAAGCCTCATTACAGGGCCTCTAAGCCCATGTTACAAATGGGCCGACCTGATGTGCTTGGGGATCCATAATTACTTCTCCTTAAATTTTTGGATTGGCACCCTAGTGAAATCGCCAGCTTTAAAATTTAAGCTGGGGATGTTTATGGTATTTCCCCTTCCCGATCACTCTTAGCTCTAGGATCATGGTATCAAATGTATTGAAATGTCTTATATGTCTTTCGACATATGTCCATGTCTTCCAGGATCGATACGACATATTCTAGGTTCAAAATGTCGGTGCGGTGGAAATGTTAGTCAGTCCAAAATACATATATCGAAAATGTCGAAAATATCATAAATAAATATTGTAAAAAATCGTGGAAACTTAGGAAGCATATTCTAATCTAACTACAATTACACAAGGGAACAAATAGATTCATTAGAAATGATAGCTTATTTTAGTACACTTGTATTTTAATATTATTTACATAGTACACATGCATACATAATGGTTGACAAACATATTATAATCTACCCATATAAACATAAGGAAAAAAGTAGATTCTCTTCATCTTCTTCTTTCTTCTCTTCTCCTTTTTCCTCTCCCTCATTTTACTTTCTTTGGAATTTATCGTTTTTCATATAATTTTTTATCATAACAACACAATGTCAACATTAAACAATAATACACTATGAAAGGGGAATATTCTCTTAACACATCGACATCATGCATCATGTCAACCAAAAAATGAATTTTTATAATGTACTTAATGTTTTGTATTGGTATAGGAATATGTCAACCATTAAAACACAAGTGTACTAAAATAAGCTATCATTCCTAATAAATCTATTCGTTCCCTTGTGTATATGTAGTTAGATTAGAATATGCTTCTTAAGTTTCCATAATTTTTTACAATATTTCTTTCCGACATTTTCGATGTCTTATTTTGGCCTGACCAACATTTCCACCGACACCGACATTTTGAACCTTGGCTAGGATTAGGAGATCATGGAACCACCAAGACCATTGGATTGTGTGGAGGATTAGTGTTTGTAACCAAAACAGAATTGGAAGTCGCTGTTGCATCCGCACTGATGTAGTACAATTCACAAAACAATCCAATCTTAATGCAGCCACCCTTAAAGCAATTTAACAAACACCCAATGTACAAAATTCTGGGTAGCAACCTTTAGAAGTCGTTCCCAACTTAAGCCTTTAGTCTTCCCACAGATTTGGACTTCAAGTTGGTCTCATCAATCTATAGCCACCATCACATATAAAACCCAGTTTAGTAATCAGTCATGCATTGAATCAAACACCTTAGGAGCAGCTCAAACCCATGAAGCCATGTGTACACATTAAAGTACTGAGATAATCGGTCAAACAATGACTAAAATAGAGCTTCCAAGGCAGCCGTGGGTATTGAAGGTGATGTTAATCTTGTGGAAAATCAAGATTAATAAGTTGGTGGCTGGAGAAATCTGGACAGCAAGAAGGTTTTATAGGAGCCCAAATTTGAAGATGGTAATGAGAGTACAGCTGTGGCCAACTGATGGTTAATGGGTTATAGGGTGATCTATGGTGTGATATCTCAGAGACACAAAAGGGGTAATGGTATAGGTGGCCGGCTGCTTAAGATGAGAGCTTCCTTGAAGAAAATCCCAACTTCCTCCTAAGCAATCCCACTTAATCTAAGATTGAGGAATCTTAGAGACTTGAAAACTCTCAGATGTGTGAGCTTCACTTTGAGCAGAAAAATCTCTAATTTCATTCATCAATTTCAATAAAATAATTGGGACTCTTACATAAGAGAAACCCCCTAGGGTTAAAACTCTTATTACAATCTCAACCAATAAAAAAAAAAACACATCTAATGGCCCATAAACACTAGTTGGTCGTCTAGCCTAGTAAAACCCAAAAAACTCTTTAAAAGTGACTTCCCCTTATGCCCAAAAACAAAAATAAGAATTCCCAACATGTCCCCAAAAGCCCAATAACATAAAAAACCCATGTTGAACCCAAATTGAGCTCAACAAATGACACAAACTCAGGCTCAAATAACATGTAACATAACTCAATAAAAAAGACTCATAATATCCCCCATGAGCCCACCAAGAACATGTGGGACCCACACACCTACTCAAACCAAATAGGCAACACAGTGGGCCTCCTCCTACGATAGTGAAGCCTATAAGGCTATATAGGACTGATGTCCACATCACACACCATCCCACCCAACCTTTCAATGACTCTTCCCGATTGGGTAATGTGGCTGTTCAAGTTGTAGCAGAGAAGAGCTATGCACGGCCGGAGACACCAAAACATCCCCTAGTGAAACCATCAACGGCCTTTCAATGGTCACTATATATAGGAACGCCTTTGATGGTTAAAGTAAACACTTGAGGGGGATTTTGGAGAGATCAGCCGCTCCCACCTTAACTCTTGCTGTTCTGATCTGTTGCTTGTTTGAATGTGGAGATATTCCATACATCAAAAGGAATGCCTACAACTTTTATCCACCTAGAGCCTGAACCAGCCCCAATTGTTGAAGCCCCACAGATGAATAATCCTTTTCCTCTTACAAATATAAGTATTAGTTAGAAACTCTTAAATATCTTCTTTTTTATCTTATTGTATTTGTTTTAAGAACTAACATAAAAACCTTGCACATGCTTTGCACCAAAATGAGATACCTAGTACCAAAAGAGAAATAGTAAGGAAAAGGTATCAACAGCAGTTCTTTTCTTATTGTTACCAGAAATATTTTAAATATAAGAAAAGGTATCAAGATTTTTTCCCTCAGCTATCAAGAGATTATTTTAAAACCAACTCATCAAATATTCACTCTAATATACCAAATAATTGTTCTTCTATATAAACGAACCTGAAAATTGTTGTTGATCCTCTTTTGATGAACTAGAACCAGATATATTTGATGATCCAGGATGTACTTTTGATATATTTATCTGGGGGACATCATTGTGTACAATAAATATAAGTTGAATTATGACAAGAACCAAATATACATCATACTAACAATGGTTTATATCCAACAAAAATGATCGTAAGCCAGGATTAATGACAACACATCTATGCTTTAGCATGCCAATTTATCCATCCATGGGAATTAATGAAACGTTTTAGCTTAAGAATCTGGATCTCAAGTTATTTCTTCCATAAAAACAGAAATGTCACTCACAAACCATTGTGTCTACTTCCAGGTTGAAGACAGTACAAGTCCATAAAACATAGGTATTCTAAAAATCTGTAATGTCACAAGAAGCACACAAACTCACCTACAGTGTTTAAATTTCCATACAAATCACCAGCCAAATAGCACACTGATAATTGTATAAAGTTAAATCCCAGTAAGCCGACTAACAAAACCCTTTGAGTTCCACTATATACATAGTTTCAGGATGCTTTCCCCTAGCACACAGACAATTGATTTTGTTTCAGGGTGCTTTCCCCTAGATCCCACCTAGAGCAAAAAGGGGCCAGGTTCTAATGTTGCTGCCATCAATAACCCCCCTTCTCCCCCCACCTCAAAAGCAATAATTCAAAGTGCCTTTATCCTTCCTAAAAGTTCTATAAGGCCATAAGGATATAACATAGAATTCTACATTTAATCACACCACATGTGTTAATCTTCTTATGAGCAACCTGTCATATAAAAGCTTTGATTTTAGGAGGAGCTCAAGATTTCCAAGTGACCTTGTGAGGGAAAGCTCCTGTGATCCACCTTTACAATTTTCTTGAAAAAGGATGTAGCCCTATGCATGCCATTGTTTTCAATCCAGACTCTACAATCAACCTCATCAGAGGCTAGGTAAACATATTTAATCAACTCTATGGCTGAGAGGAGCTCATAGTCCTTAAAGTTTTTACAGAATGTGAGGTTCCAATAAAAAAACATTAGATGAAAGAGAATAGTAATGGGATAAAGGTCTTTCTTTTTTTAATAAAGGCTGAAGAAATTCATTCAGAAGAGAAGAGAATCACAAAAAACAAGTTCACTTGGATAATGAACACAGGTAAACAAGAAGACAAACAACATAACAGAAAAAGACAGAAAAGGTAGGGGAGAAAGCGTGGGAAAACCAACAAACAAAAGCAACCTAGCCATAAAACAGTATCACCCCACCATAAATCCTCCCAAAAACTAATTTTATGACACTTTCTTGCATCAAATTTCATGAACTGTAAATTTTTGGGAAGAAATTCTGCAAATGGATTTTGTTTATATAGTAATGGCTTTTGAGGGCGCCTAAGGATAACTCTGGTAACATTACCACTATCCACCCTTTCTCAAGAAATCCATACTTCTCCTTAATGAACTAATATGAAATCATGCTGTTGAGGAAATCTCCAAACAAACTTTCCTAATAGCGTAATTTATTTCCTTAGCACCCCAATACCTACCCCACCTTCTTTTGATTTAAATACCTTCTCTAACTTTAATAAGTGATCCTCCATTGGGTCTCCTTGTTTCCAAAGAAAATTCTGATGGACCTTCTTGAACCTTTTTTTTACCTTCATAATAGCTTCTAAAACGATTTACATTGATAGGCTCAACAAGGTAATCTTGATAAAAGTTATCCTTCCTCCCAAAGACATGAAAATTTTCTTCCAAATGCCCGACCTCCCTACAAAATTTCTAACAATGGAACCCAAAGTCTGTCAAATCTAGCATTATTTCAAAGAGCAAGACCAAGGTACCTAAGGGGCCATTCTTTAGCTTTACACCCAAAGGAATTGACTAGACTCCTCAAATCCTCCTCTTCATTAATCCAAGCAATGCTGAATTTACTCAAGATTTACCGTTAATCCCACATCCTGTCAAAGAACTTAAAATTCCTTTGACTTTCAAAATCATTCAGTCCTGAGACTCCAAAAAAATAGCAGTGTCATCGATGAACTGTAGAAGTGAGATCTCCAAACACCCTACCAACCTTGAAACCGTTTATCAAATTTAGATTGGAGGTTTTATTAATTATCTTGCTCAAAACAGTTCCGATGATGATAAATTAAAAAGGATAGGGGTCCCCCTGGCTGAGACCCTTATTTTCTATGAAGAAGCCTTTTGGAATCCCATTCACCAGTACATAGAAGTGAGTTTTCAATATTCACCTGTAATCCATTTCCTCCATTTTTTCAAAACCCATGGGGCAGAAGACAGGATCCAAGAACTCCTTCTCCACTTATTGTATGCTTTTTCCAAGTCCAACTTTCAAACAACCCCTTTAAAGCCAAAAGACCATTAACAACAAGTATTTCGTAAATAAATAACTAAATTGCCTATTTTGCACAAGCGCTCCTTTGGTGGAGGAGATGGCCTTATTTAAATCTTTGTTCAGTCTTCTAGATAAGATTGGATATGATATTATAAATACTGCCTACCAAACTGATGGGCCTAACATACTTGGGGTTGATCGTTCCTTCTATTTTTTGGGCTGAGAGAGGAATGTCACATTCATGCTTTTGTTAATGTTCCTTTCTCATAGAATTCCAAGACCATTATTGATCATTTTTTAAAATGTTCTAGCCTTCTTGAAAGAAACCATTCAGTCTTAGAGCCTTATCCTCACCCATATCAAAGAGGGCATCCCGAATCTCCTCTTCCACAAATCTCCTTTCCAATCACATTTCTTGTTCCAATGAGATTAAAACAATCAACCAAATATTTCTCAATCTCTCTCAGATCTTTTAAGTTTTTTTTTTTTTTTTATTATTGACAGCAGAGGTATCCAGGCCTCTTAGAGCACCTGATTAATTCCTTTAAGCATGTGGATTCCCTGCCTCTCCCATGCACCAGGTAAATTGGGTTTTTAGCCCCAGCAAGTGGCCCCAAGGGTGTGAGTTTCAAATCTTCTGAGTTTTCCCTGCACCTCCAATGATGTTATAGCAGTCTTTGTTCTCCCATCTACTATCCTATGAAACCCTCTTTTATCCATCTACATCTCAATTTTTGTCTCCAAAAAATTCTTCCCTCCTCAAACAAGCTTCCAATTCCTTTCTTGATCTTTATCATTCCAACATTTCATCCACTTAGTGCTCTTATTTCTTCCATTCTTTTTAGACTTTTCGAAACTTGTTCTGTTTTCCCCAAAATCCCGAAGACCTCTTTGTCTTAGTTAGACCTGCAAACAACCCCATTAGTCTAACCTTAATGTTTTGCAAACTTTTTTTTTTTATATGAGAAAATTCATTAAAGGGACAAGAAATCCCCAAGAAACCTCAACAAGAAGTTACATATTGCGGCTATTTCTTATGATGTTTCCCCACCCTCTTTTCATATCCACAAAAGAATACATTCACAGTTCTTTACAATTTGTTCCCCAAATTGTATATATATGTATATACATATACATATATGTATATACATATGTATATATGTATATACATATGTATATATGTATATACATATGTATATATGTATATGTATATGTATATATATATAGATATATGTATATACATATACATATACATACATACATATATATATATATATATATATATATATATATATATATATATATATATATATATATA
>JAOXJP010228104.1:0-11179 GCA_025762735.1 Platanus orientalis | reverse complement strand
TGTATCTTCTAACACCTTAAGGATTTGGGAGAGGTGGTTAATTTACTATCAACACTTCTAACTTCATCTTCTTAACTTTCTTCTTACATTCTTGTTGATATAGGGAAATATCGAGATCCCTATAAACCGACCCCGATAATCTATAAAACCTCGGCCCTAAAGAAATTAACCCGAGAAATAGTCCTCGTTAAGAAAACCCACCGAGGTCTCACGACTGATGAAACCCCGTGATGGCGACCTGAAGGGTAGTGGGGCCACCAAAGAAAGGTCCTGCCGTTCTACCACTCTTCAACATCGAGATTTTTAAAAAACTACCGAGCCACCCCCTCCTCCCTTCAACATCCGACACCTCGAAATCCCTGGGACAATTGTTGGGGCGACACTTCGAAATCCCCCAGACAACTTCCGGGGCACGACCTGAATTATCTCGACACTAAAGAAGGGAGTCGTGCCATCAACAACTGCATGGTCTTTAAGAGTCTCTGCCAAGCAGGAAAGGTAGACTCTACTTTCCGTACTAGGAGATAAGAGCAATCTAGAAGCTATTATCAAAAAGGAATATTCTTCACAGCATGCCTGACAAATCTGAAAAAGAGGCACCACGATTAACCAACTAAAAATAGAAAGAGCAGGGGGGAGGTGGCAAGGAACGTGGGAAGAGATAGGCAGATTCTCGCCTGATATGTCACGACTCGAGCCTATAAATAAGGACAACTACCAGCTCACCAGGTATGAGAAAATAGAAACCCTAATTAGAGCTTCGTATTCAACCATCTCCCATATCTGACTTGACCGTCGAAGAGTTAGAGGTTGGCACCTCACCAGTGCCATAGCTCTTTAACTCTTTAGCTGTGTTGTGCAGGGACCATTCCGCTGGAAACCTAGGGCCACCGTGCGACCATCTAACCGGTGTTGGAGCGCCCGTGGTTCCAACATCATCAGTTGACGCCGTTTGTGGGAAGTTTTTTTCCCAAGGACCAAAGGTTTACATGGTTGAGACCAAGTCAATTGCAGCTTAACACAGCCTTTGCGTCGGAGCCAATGAACAGGAAACCTCAATCTCCAATGGAGGCCATCGCGAAGAACCTCCAGTGGCTGTCCTTGAACAATGTGTCCTGGGTTTAATGACGAGCATAGAACTGCTCACGGAGCAGAATCGGGAAATAATACAAGATCTGAGGAGTCGGAGGGACGAGCTCGACAACCAGGAAACAGGACAGCGGGGGCCCCTCATCCCTCCCTACGGGAGTTGTGATGATGGCCAGGGACGAGAGGACGAAAAAGGGAGCGCCATGGCACCTCGGTTTCGAGAGACAAACTGTATTTTCTAGCACAGGGAGAGAGTTCATACCCCTAGCCTTTAGGAAGAGGAGATGGATGAAGTAAGACGAGAAATGATAACCATGAAGGAGACCATAAGGGGAAAGCTCCCATCACCATCTACGAGCTCATCCGAAGGATGGATCATCCGTTCACCTCGGAGGTAATGGCCTGACCATTACCCAACTAGTTTAAGCCACCCTCAGATGGAGATGCTCAATGGCACTTGGGACCCCCTCGACCATCTAGAAGCCTACAAAACGCCCATGAATCTTCAGGCGACACCCGACAAAATTATGTGCCGAACTTTTCCTACCACCATCAAAGGGTCCGCTCGAGTATGGTTCAGCCAACTGAAGCCGGGGAGTATATCGAACTTCACGGAGATCAGCCAACAATTCGTTGGATACTTCATAGGCACCTAGAGACACCGGAAGCCTGCCACCTACCTACTCAACATTAAGCAAAGCAAAGGCGAGTCTCTCCGAGATTATGTGTCCCGATTCAACAAAGAGATGTTGCAGGTTGACGATGCCGATGAGAAAATGATTGTGGCTGCTCTCATGGTGGGGTTGTTACCCTTCAAGTTCCTTTTTTCACTATAAAAAAACCCCATCATGCATGACAGATCTTATGCTGAAGGTGCAACAACATATAAATGGTGAAGATATTCTCAACGCTCGACGGGAGCAGGAGACTGGAGCTAGCTCCCAATTTGACAAAAGGAAAAGTGAGTAGCAGACTACTCAGGAAGAAAAAAGCTCTCTGGCAAGGGGGCAACGATAGCAGTGGGGCCAGACTCCGAGTCAACCTATCCCGAGCATATTTCAGAATTACACCCCCTTCAATGCACCGGTAGAGCAGGTGTTCATGCACCTTAAAGATGATCCGAGCGTTAAATGGCCCGAGAGGATCCAAGTTTCACCCCAAAGGAGAAATCGCGATAAGTACTGCTGTTTTCATTGGGACCATGGCCACGACACCAATGACTGTTTTGACTTAAAGGAATAGATAGAAGCTCTCATCCAATGAGGGCGACTATAAAGGTTCGTGGCGGGAAGGCCCCTAGCTACATGAGAAGACACTCGACGAGATCCCCCCCACTTGGGAGGAAATAAGACTTGAAGGGCCAATAGGCGAAATCAAGGTGATTGTCGGAGGACTTATTGGGGGAGGGGAGTCTAGTTCGGCAAAGAAATTCCATGTGAGGCAGATACGTGCCGAAAGAGATCGACGAATGATGGTTATAGAAAGCCGACCTAATAGCACAAGACGGAGCATCCCTCAATCACCTCTGAAGAAGACGCCTAAGTGAGTCAGTCACACAACGACACGCTTGTGGTGACACTGGTCATCTCGAACTACAAAACCCATCGCGTCCTCATTGACAACGGGAGCTCGGCGGATATTCTTTATCTCCCAGTCTTTGAACAGATTGGCATTGGGCGAGACAAGCTCAAGTTAGTCCAATCGCTTTTGGTTGGTTTCACGGGCGACAGGCTACTCCCCCTTGGGATTATTGGCTTACTTGTAACTGCTAGGATGGGTGACCGATAGATCACTAGGGTGGTTGATTTCTTAGTGGTCGATTGCTCATCGGCCTACAATGCCATTCTCGGAAGGTTGACACTGAACCAGATGAAAGCGGTCACCTCGACCTACCATCTTCTGATGCGCTTCCTGACTAGAGGGGTAAGGGAGGTTAGAGAGGGCCAGGTGGCAGCCCTGAAATGTTACGTGGCCTCACTCAAAGGAGAGTCGGTCCCAAAGGAGACCATGTCAATCGACAGTTTGGAGGTTCGGGATGAGAGGACTCAGACAGTAGAAGAGCCAGGAGGAGAACTTGAAGATGTCGTCCTCGACACAACATATCTCGATCGAGTAACCCAAGTAGAGTCAGATCTTTCAGAGGACTTCAAAAGGCGACTATAGAGCTTCCTTGTTGACAATCGGGATGTGTTCGCCTAGACACATGAAGACATGTCAGGGATAAACCCCAGACTAGTAGTGCATTAGCTCTACGTAAGCCCGGCTGCAAAACTTGTTAAGCAGAAGAAAAAAATTTTTGCCCTAGAAAAGAACTAAGCCATTGCAGAGGAAGTGGAAAAGTTGCTTAAAGCCCGATTTATAAGAGAAGTCCACTACCCTGAGTGGTTGGCGAATGTGGTGATGGTGCGAAAGCCTAATGGGACATGGAGGATGTGTGTTGACTTCACCAACCTTAATAAGGTGTGTCCCAATGACAGTTTTCCTCTCCCAAGGATTGACACCCTGGTGGATTCAATGGCCGGCCACTAGACCCTTAGTTTTATAGACGTTTTTTCGGGGTATAATAAGATAAAGATGTGTGAGCCTGACTAAGAAAGAACAACTGTCATCACCAATCGGGGGCTTTACTGCTATAGGGTTATGTCCTTCAGTTTGATGAACGCGGGGGCAACCTACCAGAGGCTCGTTAATGAGTTGTTCAAAAACCAAATCGGTAGAATGTCGAAATGTACATGGATGACATGTTGGTGAAGAGCTTCCTAGCTGAACATCTGTCTAACCTGGGCGAGACATTCCAAACGCTGAGGAGATACAAAATGAAGCTCAACCCGAAAAAATGTGCATTCGGGATGTCTACTGGAAAGTTCCTCGGGTTCATGGTCTCCTAGCGAGGAATAAAGGCAAACCTTGAGAAGGTTAAAGCCATAATCGGTATGCAACCATCGAAGAACATCAAGGAAGTACAACGACTTGCAGGAAGGGTTGCAGCGTTAAGCAGATTCATATCTCGGGCTACTGACAAATGTTTTCCCTTCTTTCATCTACCGAAGAAGGCATTAGCTAGGACGAAGAATGTAACAAAGCCTTTTGAGAGCGTAAAGTCCACCTCGGTCGCTTGTCGCTAATCAACCAACCAAAGCAGGGTGAGGTACTTTTTGTCTACCTGTCAGTGTCAGGGACGATAGTCAGTTCAGTGCTGGTCAGGGAAGAAGAGGGGGTGTAAATGCTAGTATACTACACCAGTCGTGCCTTCAGGGGAGCCGAGGAGAGATACCCGAAGGCCGAGAAAATAGCGTTCGGCCTAGTCTTCACCGCTAGGCGACTGATGCCCTATTTCCAAGTACACACCATCCAAGTACTCACCGACCAGCTGCTTAGGGTCATATTGCACAAGTTCGAGACCTCTGGAAGACTAGTCAAGTGATCGGTGGAGTTAAGCGAATTCGACAGTGAATACCACCCCCAGGGAGCTATCAAAGGACAAGCGGTTGCGGACTTCATCGTTGAGTATACTCACAAGCTAGAGGATGAGGCCAAGGCACAAGAAGAGCAACCCAGCGAGGCGGAGGCAGGCTAAGCGAGATGAACACTCTATGTTGATGGCTCCTCCATTAGCAAGTCCACCGGGAGAGGAGTCGTCTTAGTTATAGCAGAAGGAACCGAGCTTGAATATGCTGTCAGGTTTGAGTTCAAGGCAACCAATAATGATATAGAGTATGAAGCCTTACTCACAGGATTGTGGCTTGCTGTGCCCTGGGAGCTAAATGAGTAAGAGTCAGCAGTGATTCCTAGCTTGTGGTAGGGCAGGTACGGGGAGAATACGAGACAATGGACGAACGGATGAAACAATATCAGGCACTAGTAGCAAAGGAAAAATCCTGGTTTGACCATTTCATCGTGCATCAAGTCCCACGGGATCAGAACGAGAAGGCCGACAAGTTGGCTAAACTCGCGTTATCAACCATAGAAAGCCTTGACCTTGGGATTTTCATGTAGTACTTATCTAAGCCAAGCACCGAGGCAGAAAAAGGTAAGGAGGTCAATATGGCCAGCCTTGAGCCCGAATGGGCTAGCCAGATCGTTAAATACTTGAACGACAGAGAGCTGCTCGAGAACAAAGACGAAGCAAGTCGGTATCTCCTCCTCAACGACACCCTTTACAAAAGAAGCTTCATCCTCCCTCTGCTTAGGTGTTTGTTTGATTAGGAGGCTGACTATGTACTCCGAGAGATACATCAGTGGATATGTGGAAATCACTCAGGAGGCCGGGCGCTGGCCAACAAGGTAATTAGAGCAGGGTATTATTAGCCCTCCATGTAAAAGGATGCCAGCTTGTTCGTCCAAAGGTGTGACAAATGCCAAAAGTTCGCCCATATCCCAAGAAAGCCCGCCGAGGAGTTGGTCCCGATAGCTGAACCATAGCCGTTCGCCCAGTGTTGAATCAACATTGTCGGGCCCCTCCATCGAGGAAAGAGATAGATGAAGTTCTTAGTTGTTGCCATTGACTACTTCACAAAATGAGTGGAAGCCGAGCCCTTAGCCAAGATCATCGAGAAGAACATCTAGGACTTCACGTGGAAATCCATTGTGTGTCGATTCGGGATACCCAGGGTACTCATCACCGACAACGGTAAGCAATTTGATAATGCCTGATTCTGGGAGTTTTGTATAGAATTTGGAATCAGAAATCACTTCTCTTCCCCGATATACCCCTAAGCTAATGGCCAGGTGGAATTCACCAATCGGACACTGCTGAGCATCATTAAAAAGAGATTGAGGAGTCCAAGGGCCTTTGGCCCGAGGAGTTGCTTAGTATCTTGTGGGCCTACCATACTACGGTGAGAACCCCCACCGGGGAAACCATTCCTCTTAGCATTCGGGACCGAGGCAGTAGTACCGATAGAGATTGGGATGACCACTTACAAGATGGTGAGTTTTGACTCGGAGAAGAATGACAAACACCTCATAAACAATTTGGATATGTTGGAAGAAAAAAAAGATGATGCCACACTCCGGACAGTCGCTTAAAAGCAAAAAATGACTAAGTACTACAACTCCCAAGTCAAAACTAGAAGATTTGTGGTGGGGGACATAGTCATCCTAGCAACACAAGACCTCACAGAAGGAAAACTGAGGCCAAGTTGGGAAGGACCCTACCGGGTAACGAGCATTTATAGATCCAAAGCATACCACCTCGAGACAATGCAAGGAGAATTGTTACCCCGACTGTGGAACGTTGAGCACTTGTGAAAATACTATCAATGATGCTAATGTAACCATCTATTCCTAGTTAATGAAATATTCTTACTCTGTAGAAACAAGAAGGATCCAACTCGCTCGAGCCCGGGTTACAAGACTAACCCCAAGTCACAAGACTGATCCATCCCTTAGGGAAAAATTCAAGGGGCAAGGTGAAGCCTCGGGGATTCCTGAAGACGGGGACTTCAATGGATAAAGCTGGAGCCTTGAAGCATGTCGGGACATGCGTTCTATGACTAAAGTCGACCTTTCAATTCCAAGTAAGTATGACTGTACTCTCTTAGATATCGAATGAGAATGGGGGTATAAGAGTATCCAACGACATTGTTAATGAAAGGCCCCCCCACAGGGGGTAATGACTTAAGTTTCGACATTGTCCCTGAGAGCCCATAAGTCACCTAGGTCAAGAAGAATCAAACGACTTGTAAAATTATCTAAGGCCAACACACATACTTAGAAGAATGTTCTACGAGGTGCACCTAGACTTAGAAAATTTTATCATTACCTATCTATACACATTTAGAAACTGTTTTCCCTAAGGTGTATCCATACCTGGACGGTTTTCACCACGAGACGCACACATAGTTAGCAAAATTTATCGTAGCCTACCTCAACATACTCGAGAAATTTAAGAAGGTATATAAAAGTCTCTACCATGACGCACATCCATACTTAGAAAAATTTAGCGAAAGATAAGAAAATTGAACTGAGTACACATGAGATGGGGGAAAAAAAGGAAATTTCATTATTAAATAGAAAAGTTACACATAAAACAAAATGAACAAAAACAAAAATAAAATATACAACTACACCAGGGGATTGCCAACCCCTAGGGCGGCATCTCCCAGGAGTATAGCGGCGGTACCCTCGGTCTCTCTTTCTCCTTCCTTTTCCTCCTCGCCCTCCTCTTCCTCCTCCTCGGGGACGAATTCAGAGAAGTCCAGGTCTGGGAAAGCCTCGGCGGCCATCTCCCTGAAGCTATCGATGTAGCACCTAGCCTTCACGACTTAGAAAGCCTCGGATGCCAAGTATTTCGCGATTGTCGCCTCGGCTACCCTTTCCTTCTCCTCTTCCTTTAGCCAGGCAAGCTCGAGGGCCTCAGCCACATTTTTTTCCACGGTTTGCTCCAAGGTCGGGACAAATGACCTCTCGACCTCAAGGTGTTGGTTCCACTCGGACCCAAGCTTAGTCTTGGCTAGGGCAATCTCCTCCTCGGCCGACTCCAGATGCTAGGTTAGCTCCCAGACTCGTGCCTTGCTCGCATCAGCCCGGGCGGCCATGTTTGCACTGGTCCCCTTCACCCATACAAACCTCTCCTGGAGGGCCTTGATCTCCATATCTGCTCTGTCTCGGAGAGCACCGAGTTCCTTGTTAGCCTTAGCGAGTCAACCCTTGAACTCGCCTCAGACCTTTTCACTGGTCTTAAACCTCTGAATAAAGGCTGCCATTATGACCACAATCTGTTAAAAAAAAAAAAATGGTAGCTGGTCAGTACAAGCTACACAAAAAGAAAAGTAAAAATAAAGACAAAACAAGAAAGGACGGATGTTAAGAAGGGAAAGCTTACCTTGGCCAGGTAATAAACCATCTTACGGTGTAAGGCGGATGGGCCAAGGGCCTTCAAGGACTCGAGGTCCCCGGGTGGGACGCTCCCGAGGATGTAATCCACCCTGGAGCCCGACTTCAATAGCCAAGATGAAGGCCTAGTAGAAGTTTGGCCCTTATCCGGGGTAGATGAAGAAGACGTCTAAAAAGCAGCTGCTTCGAGAATCGGGGCTACTCGGGGAGAAGGGGTCATCATGCACGTGACCATAGTGGCAATAGTCTCGAGAGGAGTCGCGACCATGGGTGGAGTCGCCACATCAAGGCGGGAGGGAGACCTGATGGTCTTGACCTCCAAATCCACGATGAGAATGAAGGTCTCAGAAACTGGGGCCGGGGTCGCCTCGGTAACTTGGGCAGCGTCGGGGGTCTAAGCTTCTGCTTGAGAGGGCCCCCCTCGAATCAGGTGCCTCTTGCTCTTCTTGATGGAGACTCCTTTGGCTGGTTGCTTTAGCCTGGGCCAAGAACCTTTTGTCCGGCTTCATTGCTACACAACACAATAGACCTGAGGTTAGAAACCAGTTAAAAAAAGAAAAAAGAAAGATAAAAAACAGCAAGCGACATACAAAGACTACCTGGGTTGAGACCAAACCCAAACTTAAATAGGTTCCTGAGAGTAACGAGGTCCGTGTAGGTGTGGAACGGGTAATTCACGACCCCCCGGATGCGATCCTCCTCCTGAGGGGATAGGTCGCTTATGTCCGAGATTGACACAAAAAACAAACGCGATAAGATAAAAAAGGAGAGAGAAAGGAGTACATAAAAAAAAATGACTCCTATAGAGCTAAGGGCCGATGACTAGCCCCTTTTAAACCTTATAAGGGGGACCTCCCCTGGGGGGTACTCCCAATCTTCACCCAAGATGAAGAAATAACGACTCTACCCACTGTTAGAGCTTAGGAGACTAGTCACCAAGGTTATTGTAGGGTCCTGGTTAACAAAGTAAAACCACCCTGACTCTTGCTCCTTCGGGTAGTAGCAATGGAAGAACTCATTGAGGGTAAGGTGAGCCTTTCCCTCAAACATTAGTTCTCATAGGATCATTCACCCTATGGCTATCCTCCAAGCATTGGGTATAAGATGCCTCGATGCTAACCCAAGATAGAATAATAGCTCCCTTAGAAAAAGAGGCACTGGAAAGTGTAAGCCCACTAAAAGGGCCTGCTCGTACAGCGCCACGCTGTCGGCGGGGGCCTCAAAGGCTAAGATACTCTTGGGGGTGGAAAGAATGGCCCCCTCAGGACAGAGAAGGTGGAATGAAACCAAGTCAGGGCTCGCTGCCCTAACTCAGATGCATAGCTGGCAGCAGTAAAATCTTGCCTGAAGGCAATCTCCCTCGCCGCTGTTTGGTCGTTGGGCAGAGCTGGCCTAGTGGCCTGCTCCATAGGGTCTTGACAGACCTTCGATAGGTCATTGGCGCCGTTGACCATCTAGTCAACAGTATCTCCAGACACTATTGACTAAATGAATAGAGATTTAAAATGAAAAAAATAGAGAAGAAGAAAACAACAGAGAAGGAGGAAGAAAGAAAGCTAGCTAGCAAAGGGAGAAAAATAGAGAAAACGAACAACGGAAATAAACAGAGTTATGGGAAATGGAACAAACTTGGGCAATAAAACTAAAATACCTGGAGAGAAGATGAAATGAACCCAAAGATGATGGCCGGAACAATAAGAAATGAAAGTCGAGAGGAAAAAAGTTTGCCGGAAATCGCCAAAGGGGGAAATGCAGAGAGCAACGAATTGTGTGAGCCAATAAAGGAAATCAAACTCGGCTTCGGGAGAGGAATTTTATAGGCAAAGCCCCAAATCCTTGATCCTACATGTGTCGTCCATCCGGGGGATATAATAATTAACCCGAGAAACGGAGTGACGCACGAATTACGAAATAAATGTGGGGTTTAAACACGATCGGTTGATGGCCTTGAGATTCGCACAAGGCGGGGCACTTGACATGATCCATAACCGGCGCAGTCACGTCCCCTCGGTTGCCGAAACCCATTAAATGTGAAACCATCATAACACCTGCCATCGATTAACGCAACCTCGATAACCAAAAAAGTGAATAACATGCACTGAAATGGATAATAACGACCGCAAACGATTCACATTCCCGAGCCACGTAACTCTAGACTTGGGAATTAGGGGGCAGTTGATATGGAGAAATACCGAGACCCCTATAAACCGACCTCGATAATCTATAAAACCCCAACCCTAATGAAAGTAACCTAGGAAATAATCCTCATTAAGAAAACCCACCGAGGTCTCACAATCGACGAAGCCCCTTGATGGTGACTTAATGGGTAGTGGGGCCACCAAAGAAATGTCATGCCGTTCTATGACTCTTCAACATCGAGATTTATAAAAAATTACCAAGCCACCCATTCCTCCCTTCAACACCCGACACCTTGAAATCCTCGGGACAACTACCGGGGCGACACTTTAAAATCCCCGAGACAACTTCTGGGGCACGACCTAAATTATCTCAATACTAAAGAAGGGAGTCATGCCATCAACAGCTGTGTGGTCTCTAAGAGTCCCTGCCAAGCATGAAAGGTAGAGACCCTACTTTCCATACTAGGAGATAAGAACAATCTGGAAGTCGTTATCAAAAAGGAATATTCTCCACAATTGACTTGACAAATCTGAAAAAGAGGCACCACAATTAACCAACTGAAAACAGAAAGAGCCAGGGGGAGGTGGCAAGGAACGTGGAAAGAGATAGGTAGAATCTTGCCTAATATGCCACAACTCAAGCCTATAAATAAGGACAACAACCAGCTCACCAGGTATAAGAAAACAGAAACCCTAATTAGAGCTTTGCATTCGACCATCTCTCATATCTGACTTGACTGTCGGAGAGCTAGAGGCCGGCACCCCACCAGTGCCATAGCTCTTTGACTCTTTAATTGTGCGGTGCAGAGACCATTCCGTCGGAAACCTAGGCTTACCGTGCGATCATCTGACCGGTGTTGGAGCACCTGTGGTTCCGACATCATCACTTGTATTTCCCTAAAGTTTGTGTGCTTAAACTCAATTATTGTTTGTTTTAAATTGCATTTTTACTTTCCCCACTTCATTTGAGTTCTTGGCTAATATCCTACATCCAAAGTATTAAATATAAAATTTTGTGATAGAAAACACTTATGTATTGTACTCTATCATATGCCTTTTCTAGGTCAATAAAGACCATGTGAAGATCTTTCTTCTTTTCTCTATATTTTTCCATC
>JAOXJP010228103.1:0-11180 GCA_025762735.1 Platanus orientalis | reverse complement strand
TTTTTTTTGCTTTTTGTATACATTTGTAAGGGTGTAAGCACTTATTTACAATTTGTGTAAATTTTATGCATCTACAGCATGTTAAACATGTGATTCCCAAACTTAAAACTAATGGCTCCTTACAAGTTTAACATGCAAATACTTATTATAGTTGTTGCATGTACTTTACGTAATTTCATATGACAAAAAGCTTGTGGAGATTTGTTATTTCAAGAATATAATATTGATGATTTGGTAGTACTTGATCATGCTAATGTAGGTGATGATGATGATCCAAATAAGGATGTTTCATCACAGTTATACCAAGAGTAACACATTTAGAGATGTAATTGCAACTGTTATGGAAGATGAGTTTGGAGAAGTACATCCATAATGTATATTTATGATTTTTATATATTTTTAATTCCTTGGGGTATGTTGAATGACTTTTTATATGTGAACATATATGTGTGATTCAGTCTTTATGCATTTACTATGATTTTGGTAATTTAATATCTCATTTATTGGCAATTTAGATATTTTTATGCATAATTTATGTTGAATTATCAATTATGAACATTGTCAACCAAACAGGATTCTAATTCTGTAAAGTGAAATTAGCTTTCAGAATCAGGTTTATCCAAATGGGATTCTGATTCTAACAAATCTGTTTCCAGAATCTAATTATGAGAATTTAGAATTAGTAATCACGTTCTAGAATCTAAACCAAACACCCACTTAGTTTGTTGGGGTCTATTGGCAAAAACAATAAATTAGATTTAGATGTTGGTAGTCTTTAATAGAGAACAGATCTACTAGCCAAAAATGTGAAAAGGAGTTATGTTTATTTCTGAAATCCAACTCATAAATAAGTAATAATTTAGGGCTATTAACCTTTTGTTTGCTGGTGAGATTCAAGTTTGTTACTCATTTGGATCACTCAGCTTGTTCATGGTACATTTATACATTAAAAAAAATATCAAGGATCAATCTAAGGGATGCCTATAGGTAAGTTTATTTTATTTTTAATATGGGTCTTATTTTGTATAATTTGATCTAAGCTTTATTGTCAATACAAATTTCGTACATAAATCCATAACACAAAAAATATGTAACAAATTCAATAAATAATCTTTTGATATTTGAATATGAGATACAATTTCTTTGATTTTACACTCTTTTACAAAAATAGTAAACCTCTAGTTCTTGTCAATGGAATCCAAGGGCTTAATGGTGTGTTTCTTGGATTTAAGTGTTGATGTACTTGATTGTGGATATGTCGGCTTCTTCTCCAGCCTTTGCACTTGATCTGTAAAAGAGATAAACACCATGAATTTTCTCTCAAGGCTAGTTTTATGGCATGTTTCTATGATGCAAGAAATATTCTTCTCTCTAATAGCGAACTATTCTAGTGGAGAGATTGGAAGGTATGCTTGAAGTCTTCAAGTGTATAGAGAGCTTTAGAGATGCTTTTGAGCTTGTCTTGTTTTTACAACACTGTTGCTTGAATTCTTCTGAAAATGTCCCCTTCGTTATGTAAAAGGAGTGCATTTATAGACTTGAATTTTGTCAAACCTTTGATTAGGTGTTGATTGGATGTCTTTGCTTTTTTTAATCTAAATGGGTGGTTGTACTATTCTTGTTTGGAGAGAAAGCAATTTATAGAATTTTTGTATCCCATAAAGGTTATAGCTTTCCTTGTTTGCCCAAGAGAATCTAGATTTGAATTTATTCAAATCAATCTCATGTGGGGCCCATGTAGGCTAGATTTTTTGGCCCACCAATGGGTTGTGATATGGGCTTAGTGGTCTATAGGTTGTTATTTAAAAACTTGGACCTAAGCCTAATAGACTTGTCTTTATAACTAGGCCTAATTTATAAGTTTAGGTCCACATATGATTTTTGGGTCTTTTGTGTAACTTTATGATGGTGTAAGCCTTTATTTACAATTTACATAAATTTGAAGTGTCTACAAATGCCCCCTCAAGGATGTGTTGATAGAAATGCAGGTCACGCAAGTGACAATTATATATCATTGGTCAGGGGCGGAGCCAGGATTTTCACATAGGGGGGGCAAACTAAAAGATTATGTGCGCCCACTTAACGGATGCTAACGGTGTGCCCACAACTAGAGAGTGACACATCACATCAAATAAGTGAAAAGCACCCCCTAAAAGGTGTAAATCACTTTTTCAATGTGACGTGTCACCTGTTGGTTGCAAGCACACTGTTGGCACCCATTAAGGGGTGCACCTAATCCGATCCCAAGACAAGGACTCTCTAGGATTTTAAATCATCTCCAGTCTCAATGGATAGGTACCACTCCATTAGCAATCAATGCGTGACATGTGTTTTGAGAAATGGTGTTTGAGTTAATACACATGGGTCAAAGGAGGGTATTGTAGTAAATATAAAATTAATAAGTACTTGTGTATTTATTAATCAAAATAGAATGGGCAGCGGAGTCAAGGACACCCGATGACTTCACATGAAATAAAAAGGCCAGTGGCTGGATGAAATTTTAAATTTCCACCCACTTTATTCCAAATGAAAGTCACTTTGTACCCTGGACATGCTCCCTTTATCAATGCACCCTTTGTTAGACATTGTGTCACATCTTGTGCAGAGAATGGAGTGGTGCCAGTTCAATCTGGAGTTGACGTGAACTCATTTTCTGGTAAGGTGGGGCAACTGATTCCAATCATTGGGTATTCATACATTAAGGGGGGCAACTGATCCTAATTAGGTATAAGATTCTTCTGACCCATGGTATTATAAGGGTATTCACACATTGAGGGGGGGAAACTGCCCCCCCTTGCTCCTATGTGGCTCCTCCCCTGTCCTTGGTCCATTTAGTAAGGAAAATGTGAGTTGCTAGATGATGGTATCAAGGAATTGCTTTCATGGGAGAGAGTGTAGTTACTTCATTAGATAATTTGCATTAGACTAGATAACCATCTTGTTGCTGCCTTAGGCCTGTGAACCCATAAGCAAGTCAGTCCTTAAGAAAGTTTGTCTTTGACTCCTAGCTTGTTATAAATGAGTGTTGTTGATCATCAAGGAACAAAGATGAACAAGAGCCAAAGCACCTTGCCTTTAAGTGACATTGTCAACTATGACACTAACTGCCTTTGCATTCATGAACATAAGCACTTCAGCAAGTTGAACTACGAATAATATTATTGATTTTTCGGGATAGACATGGGTTGTTGTTGTTGTAACATTGATGATGTCATATCTCGACTCACCAAGATAGTCCTCTGGTCACTCTTGATCTAGAATTTTGCTTCCGGATCCCACCTACATCAAGACAGTGAATAACGTCGGTGTGGCGTCGGCCTACACCCCTCCAACGCTCAAATCAGTGATTAGAAGTTAGAAATTTTTTGTGTGCCCTTACTTGGGTTACTTGTGCCTGCCTTCTTCTCTGATGTTCTCCCTTTTATATGGGGTTTCTCCCAGTAGTTACGCCTAGTCCCCCCCTCTGGCTTCGTACTAGCATATGGTTCTCATCAGAAATATTCCCCAAGTTAGTTAGAGGAACGTCGGATTGGTTGTCCTCCTACATCATTCCACGTCTTATAACTGTCTTTTTGTCCTGATGGCAGGCGGTACCTATCACTTGATTAGTTTAGTCACCATGTTGGATAGTCAGATCAGTCATTATGTTGCTAGGTCGGCTTGGTGATCATGGATGGTAATATAGCGATCATCTATCCTTGGGTGGCTTGTTATTATTCCTCGGTCTACCAGATGTCTCGCAGATATGTGATTACCAAATTTGTAGCGCTCCTCCCAAAACGGTAGACCTGACGCTTGTATTATCCTGTTATTGATTCGGTGCTTGGTATGCACGACTGTCGATTTGAACCAGGGGTGGGTCACCCAACAAATTAATAGGTTGGTTGGACCAAGATGATTCGCTCAGTCAATCGGCTTGGTCCTCTATGGTCCAAATTCCTCGTCATCAAACATCAACGGAAAAAATGCAACAGCAGTTGGCCTCACAATTTCTGAAGTACAACAGCAGCAGCAAAAGTTGAGTAGATAGTGAAGTTTACTAAACCAGGAGAAGAATGCATGTGCTGATATTGGTGAGAGCGTGGAGCCAAACTGCTGAACCGAGAGCTTTCTCGGGCTGTGGCTTAAAGCTGAGTAGATAGTGAAGTTTACTAAACCAAGAGCAGTTGGCAAGGCCCTACGTGCTCCATACGGTCATACCCGATGGTTTTTGGGTGGAAGAGGAGCGGGACGGGACAAGCATTGATGGGAGCTGTGGGCCTAAACTTGTGCCACAAATCTGTTGACCTGACTGAGACGCAGCTCATCTCCAGCTTTATCCAGTGGCCCAAATTATCATGGGATCTAAGATAAATGGATTGAATCCGGATAATCGGATTTTAATATGCGAGGCAGTTATGTATCCATTGACACCTCTTAGCCGGACCAAATACATATGTATTCATTACTGGGTCCAAATAAATGGATTGAACTCCGGATAACCGGGTTTAGATAAGTTTACATATGTAGGTAATCGAGTCCCGATTGACACCTCTTGGTACCCATCAAATAATATGTTTTGGCACCCATCAAAAAACCTGAAATGATTTTGCGAATTTGTGAGGGGCCCCTTACAGTAGCACCAATCAAATAATATGTCTTGGTCTTACTGAATAGTTATGGGTGGTAATTGGCTGCGCTGGGCTGGGATAAATTCAAGGCAACTGTAGCCCGTTCGTAATATTTTGCTTGTCCAGTCCAAGAAAAACCTGCAACCTGAAGTCATCTAAACCCATCCCATACATAGCCTACATATATATTAATAGGAGGGAATGAAACTTTATGTGTGCATATTAAATGACTGGGTTGAGGCGAACGAGTGAACCCAGGCCTGGACCAAGTTTCAAACAGGCTTCATATCCTTAGCCCATCAAGCCCGATGCATTGGACCTCCATGTGTTAGCCCTTTCTCTATTCAAGACCAGGTCGCGCATCTGTTCCTTCTCCCTTCAAATGGGCTCATTCAATTGATCACTGCAAGTTAATCCTTTGACCAGAGTCTAAAGCACATGATTGGTGGCTGTGTGCATGTGTGAGGGATTACAAAACCAGTTCATAAAAGAGGAATCTATAGGGATGGCAGTCTGAACCGATTGGGCTTAAGCCCAAACCTAACCCAGTCCATGCCATGCCCAGGTTAAGGCAGGGTGGGGCAGGAGATGAAAGGAAAAAAACAAAAAAAAAAAAGCTCAAGAAAATGCTTAGAAATGGGTTAGTCGCAACATGGTCAGAAGATGAAGACGGGTTTAGAACCGGACCTGGGGCACTAACAGTCACAGACAATTCCAACTAAGCAAGCTTGCTTCATCCCTGGCCCGTCATTTGGCTCTTTAGAAGGTAAAGCCAACCCACTAAGTTATGAACGGGTCCCACGAAATCTTCATATCGAATCTGTATTAAAATGTAGATTTCAGAATGTCTTTATCCTTTTGGCTTTTCTTCCTTCCAAATTATAATTTTCAAATCAATAATTTATTCACATATCGCAATCGCAAGTGCTTCTTTCCTTTTTTTTAATTTTTTCATCCGTCAGTTGAGAGCTGAGAGAGTGAGATGAGCTGAGAAAGTGGAAGTCAGTGACCTTTGCTTGACAATTGGCATGAAAGCAAGGGACCTGGTAAGAGGTCTAAGTTAGTGGGTGATGTTTGGTTGCACTCAATTGATAAAGACTAGTTAAACAATTTGTTTGGGTGGCATCTTTTTGAGCATCTGAGAAGACCCGTCATCTGCAGATGGATGGTTAAGATCACTGAGGTGGTTAACTTGCTGTAATGGATACCTTAGTGTGGGGCCCCTTTATGATGTGAAGTTGTGAACTAACCCCCCTTCTCAACCCGAGGGAGGATATCCATTGACTTCCATGGGTGGAACATTTCACTTTCTTGAAAGCGACACCAATCTGTCTCATCAATTCATATTGAATTATGAAGATTGAATGTAGTTGAATGAAAGCCTAAATTCAACAGATGATTTAGAGGTTACGAAAGTCATATGGACTGTATATTTATTCAATAGCCCAACTGTACATACAACTTAGCTGGACATTTGGCTGAAATGTAATAGAAGGTTTTAAATTGGGTTATGATGAGGCCATAACCAGAATATAAAAACTTTCATTTTAGTGATTGATTAAATAAAACATCCCTGAAATGAGGAATCAAATGAAAAGATTTCAATTCATAAGTATATTCTTTTTGTTGGAACTAGAATGTACTATCTTGACATAAGGGATATACTCCAGCAAAAATGTAAGTCAGGATGAAAGAGATGAACTAACTTCTATGATGGGATTCAAAAAATGAAGAAAAATGACAAGTATTTTGGTGCATATCCATTCTTGTACCCATAAAAAAGAGAGCAGTCAATAATTTTCTAATCAAAATGTGGAAGCTAAATTATCAGGATGGAAGGTAATATTGTTATCACATGTGGAGAAAACAATTCTAATAAAATCAGTTTTGGCAGTTATCCTAATGTATTTTATGACAACATACTTTATCGCAAAGGAGATGTGCAGGCAGATAAATTCAGTACAAGGAGACTTTTGGTGGGGATTTAAAGGAGGAAGTCATATCTGTTTCAAAGCCTAAAGATATTTTTAGCAAGATAAAAACAAAAATGGATTGGGTATTAGAGATATGAAGTTATTTAACAAATCTTTAGTCTCTAAGCTGGGATGGTGTTTCTTAAAAACCCGGATGTAATTTGGGTTAAAGTTCTTAAAGCAAAATATGTAAGAAGCCAAATATTCTAAACAGGAAAATACCCAAAGACGGCATCCAAAATAAGGTTGGATATTATGAAGTGTAGAAAAATTTTAAAAGCATGAGCTTATTGGCTAATGGGGAATGGATCTACAAAAGTTTGGTATGACCCATGGATTCCAAACTCTCATCTACTCATCAAGACAGCTAACCCAGGAATGGATGGAGTTAATTAGTGTACAAGATCTAATTAATTTAGATACTCGAACTTGGAAGGAAGAGAATATCATGACTTAATATTTTGATATGGTAACAGGTGCACCTAGATCTTGCAGATTCACCTGTCTACGGGTGAACCATTTGGAGATGACAAGATAATGTAGAGAAAAGTTTATTCACATAAAATCTCAACTAAATTAGTCTATAAGATACTTTTAAATTCAATAGGGTTATTTCAGCTATGTATGAAGACAAAAATAAAAAAATTTAGCTGAGATTATGAAAAGAGAATAGTGTGTCACCAAGGGTTCTCATATTTATTTGAAGATGTCTTAATGAAGCTTTAACTCTAAAGAGCACTATAAAAAAAATTTATATCAAGATGTGAGCCCAATTGTCCTATATGTGGCTATGAGATAAATACACTGTCGATCATTTATTCTTTGAATATGAATTGGCCAAGGTGATGTAGTTAGGTCATCGTTAAGACCTAGACTCAGAGATTATAACAAATCATTTTAGATTGGATAAAAGATTGGATGTCATCCCTTCCTTCCTACAAGATTTTCTAGTAAGGAACAATAATTTTATGGTGTATTTAGAAGGTTAGAAACAAATTGTTTTTTTAATAGAAATTGGATTGACAGAATGTATTATAACCAATGCCAAATAGTTGTCTAGATAATATAATCCAAATCAAAAGACTTTAAGACCTCTTTCAGAAGGGATAACAGTGGATTTGGGAGCCCATCACCCTTCCCATTGGATGCCCTCTCCACTAGGTACATTTAATATAAATATAGATGGCTCAAGAAAAAATCAATTTGTACCAACAATAATTTTCTTAAGATCATTTAAGCTCATTTATCCATAGAGAATCACAAGAACTCCAACCTTGCAATTTGGAAGAGGTAGAAGTGATAATTTTTTTTATCTAGGACTCATATTAGTGAAGGAACTTCTAAATTTTCTTGTGCAACTAGAAGGATATAGCAATTTGATTGTGAATATGCCCATTGGTAGAAACACTTGAGTTCCCTAGAGGATTAAAAATATCATATTAGATTGTCGTTGCATTACTCTCCAATATCCCAAAGTGTCCATTTCATATGTTCCACAAGATTGCAACAAAATTGTGCATGTCATGGCAACCATAACATCAAGGGAACATGTTTCTATTAAATGGAATGGTACACCTTCCTCTCAATAAATATCTCTCATTCTTATAATGGATATTTGTAATCATGAGGAAATTTAAGTTGAATGAAATTAAGCTAGTGCTCTTTACAAAAAATAATAATAATAATAATAATAATAACAATAGTAATAATAATAAAATAATATAAGACATAAGGAAGTATGAATCATTCCCATTTCAAATGGAGGGAAGTCTCACCTTTATCCTAAATCAGAATGTTCCACTACCAATTTGTTGAGTATGTGTCTCGCTTCCTAGTTGTTGGATTAGTGAGCAATCAAGTGGATGGGATTTAAACTTCTAATTTAGAAGTACTCTAATTGGAAGTTTCTTTCTTTGCATGTGAACGATTAGGAATATGAGAATTGCAGGACTCTCTATATACATGAGAGATTTTCAAGTGTAGTGAAAGTTCAAAGCTACTATATGGTTTTCTTTAGTAGGATTTTCTTTTTGAATGAAACAAAGAAATGGAGTTTCTATGTAATAAGAAAGCAAGGTCTTCTAAGGGTTAAAACAAAAAGTGAGAATGGTATTATTAATTACTTAGGGAGAGACTGAGAGTTTTCTTAGGGCAGAAAAATCAATTTTATTATAACTTATATTTACCTAACTTATAGTGAACAATAAACCGCACCAGTGGACATTGGCCAATCAGCTGAACCACATAAAATATATTGTCTTGTGTGTTGTGTGTGTGTTGATTTCTTTGCTATTGCATTGATTATGAGTGGTTCAAATCCATATCCCATAACATGGTATATTATGGTTGTATCTACTGTGCCAACCGATGAACTAACATAGATTTTCTGATAAATACTCCTGGCAATTCATTTTTATATTTATTAAAATACCATCTTATAATACATATTATTACATCTTCTAATCCTATATGTATATACATTTATCAAAAAAACAAAATCCTATATGTATATTCCCTTCATCAAGAATCGTTTCTTAGGGAGGACAACCACAACTAGGAGAGAACATACCTCATTCATTGTGACTCGTTTAAATCTTAAAACCCTCACGAGGACAAATGCAGGGTCTTATACTTTTGGGGATGAAAATGATAGCAATCAATGAGTAGAAATGGATAATTACCTGCTCTACTTTATTAAAATAGTAACTAATCTTATCACCATCCCAATTAAAAGTATTAATTATAACTTTGAAGCAACCTTACGTTAACTAATCACATACACCTCCCTCTTCCAATAACAAACAGCACTTGCATCAGGTGCCTTAACTAACTTAACTAATCACTTACAGCTCACCTGTCCAATCTCTCTCTCTCTCTCTCTCTTTGAGATTAATATAGAGGTAGTAGTAGGTGGTCACAAAGTGAGTCGGTTTAAGAGATGTGTGGGGTGCCAAAGTACCAAGTTCGTGAAAGGGGAGGGCTGTCAACTGTCAATAGCTGTTGTTGAACCTACTCCAGATTCTATGCATGCAAAATCCATATACAATTCCTGTTTAAAAACCTGTAAACACTCGCATCAGCATTGAAAAGTGATAAACACGTGTTCCAAAAAAATGCAAGTCACTTTTCAATGCTGATATGAGTGTTCTTAGCCCCCAACACGGATTGTGCACAGATTCTGTACTTACAAAAGGCAAGCCGGAATGCTGCTTTTGAACAGTCCATACACAAATCCACTTTCTTCCTTTCCCTCCATCCTGTCAGCTCGCAAGACGTCTTGCAGCGCTCATGTACCCAAAAAGTAAAAATAAAAATAAAAACACTTACCAAAAAGTGAAAATCACTTTTGGAGGTGCGTGTGCTCTGTAGGACATCACAAAATGTCTTGCGAGTTGGAAAGCCTGACAGCTTTCATTTTTTCTCGTTCAGGAATCTTTCAGCACCCCGGGGATCCTCTCCTACCGGTAGATAAATCTGCCAACGCAGGAGATGGGATATAAATCCCAAAAAAGTGAAAAGTAATGGATAAGTGCTTGACCATCAACGCCTGTCTCTGCACCAAGCTAAGGTGCTACTCTGGAGGTAAATCGTTTGTGGACAAAAATTTTAAATGTTAACCAAATTTGGGTGAGTGTCTTGATATTTTTTGTACCTACCAAAAAATTAAAAAAAAAAGGGGTCTTAATATTTTTTTGTATTTGTGTCCTGCTGTAGACAATAAATGCACAATAATATAGTTTAATGTTTGTAGTGGATCCGGACTCGAAGGTCATGTTGTATACATGATAGCCAGTCAATCCTGTGCCTATTTAGTAACAGACTATGAGTCCGTCCTTTGCAGGTCCCCATGAGTCGGTGTCAACTGTCAAGTATGGGGCCAATGGAAAAGAGGTCTGTCACCTAAGTATTGGTCCATTAAAAAGGTTTGAATTCAATAGTTCATTTGTACAATAAGAACTAGTAACAGAAGCATGCCCAAGTTTTCAATTCCTATTTGAATAGATGAACACTAGCCCAAAAAAAAAAGTAAATGATTAAATAAAAAATAAGATAAATGAATAGAGAAAACAAATTTGAACATTAAAGAAAAAAAAAATACAATTAGTAAAAATAAAAAACTCATGATATAATAAGGTAAGTGATTTTATTTATAATAACATGACATGCATATGGTCTAAAGTGATTAACTATATGCCTACCGTAACAATATGTAGAACATCTTGAAAGATACATTTGGTCCGAAGTGATTAACTAATTGCTTCAATTTTATGTTCCGCATTCTAATGCTTCTTTGATGCTTCCTATTTACATTAAAAAAATCAAAAGAAAGTCTTGATCAAAATAAAAAATTAATCCAAATAAAATTTAAGGAATTAAAGAACTGTACAAATAACCTTATGCATTAAATGTTACTGTTTTTCTCTCCTCATGGAATGCCTCTTCAGGGGGCCTGAAATCCTCTATGCCACCTCCATTGTGAGCCACTCAATGGCCACACAAAGGGAAGATCAACTCAGTTTTTGAGATGTCACATCACCTCCAAAAAGTGAATTGATTCCCCCCCCCCCTTGTGTGGCCATTGAGTGGCTCACAAGGG
>JAOXJP010228102.1:0-11180 GCA_025762735.1 Platanus orientalis | reverse complement strand
ATATATATATATATATATATATATAAACGTGTGTTAGGCAACCATTGACGTTGGCATGATGTCTCAATTTAACGGGAGATGACTTGAAATTTGGGGGTGAATGAGCACGTTTTGGACGTGTGGGTAAGTGGGTGTGGTTGGTTGGTAGCGTTTTTAGTGTTTGGTGAAGCAAAATGAGCGTTTAATTTCTTTTATTATGGGAGGACATGAAAGAGTTGCAAGGTGGAGGGTAGCTCTCTCTTCCTATCTGTCTCTCTCCTCTTTGTTTGACAAATTGATGTTCTAATAAGAGGTTATAACCGAAACTCTCAGTTGTACCCTGGTGGGTTGGGAGGTGATGTTTTGTGTTGCCATTGTGAAGACAGTTTTGAGGGATATGACGTCTGATTCATATGGTTAAATAGGGTGGCAATTTCCTTTGGAGGGTCAGGTTCGTGACATGTCAAGATAAGGATTTATGATTATATGGCTTAACCCGAATCCTACCCATTTATTAATCATGTCAAAGCGGGTTGAACTGTTTTGACCCGAAACACATTTACAGTCAATTCTAACCTGCTTATTTTGTGTTGGGTATGTGTCTAATTCACGGGTTATGTGGCAATTCGCATCAAGTTAAGGGTATAAGACTATATGGCTCAACTCGAACCCAACCGATATTATTGATTGTGTCAAAACGGGTCAACCCGCTTTGATCCGAAACTCATTTACAATCAATCCTAACCCACTTATTTCATGTTGGGTTCATGTCAGGTCAAACATTGCCACCCCTATATGGTTTCCATGGACCTGCAGGCTGCAGCTTCAAATGGGTTGGACCTGCTGGGGTTCATATGAGTTGACTGGATCCATATCTGATTAAACAAGATTCTGGTCCTAAATGCATTTCCCCAACCAGGTTCTAGCCCGGAGAATCCAATGGGTGATTCAATTACCATAGATTCAGTGCTAACCTGAAGCTCAACTGCATAGTTTGCTAACACCTTGAGTTGACTCCCCCAACTTGATTCCACTCCAAAGTCTAGTGAGTCGAGTCATGCTATTGAATCAAATGATACTTGACTCATCATTCGGTTGACATCTTTTACCCAAACCGATTCATGTGACTCAACCAAGTCTTGTCAATTTTGTTTATACACATAAGTAAAATGCAAACCTTAAAAACACGGGCGTTAAGCCAAGTTGTAATACAATAATAAGCCCTAATGTTTTTTGGGTTTAAGATTCCTTTCATAAAGTCTCTAACAAGTAAGCTCTTAGGCCTAGTTTGTTGCCTTGAATTGTATTTAAAAAAAAATAAAATAAAATAAAATCTCACAAGAGAAGGAAAGAAAAGAATCATGAGAAAAACAAGAGAAAACCAACTTTTCATAGCAACCGAACAACTTTAAATGGTTTTTTGAGAAAATTTTGTCAAGAGAAAACCTATTCATGGCAACCAGATAGGGCCTTAAAGACAATCAAAACCCTAGAAATGATAAATGAAGACTAAAGTGTTAAGAAAATTAAATTTTAACTTTTAATTATATCTTTTAATCATATAAGTCTAAACCTAAGAGAATGGATTGTATTTTGATTTTGTTTTTGTTTTGAAAAGATATACTTTGATATCTCAATATATTAATATTAATAGTAATTCTTTTATTTTAGAGTTTAGTATTTAGTTACATCCACCTTGCTACGGTATTAAAATATTAGTTGTTTGTATTATGGTACTAGAAAATGCCCATATTTATCATTAAATGGATGATACTTAATCCAAAATATTAAATGTAATTTCTTAATATTTTTTAAATAATTAATGTATTTTGTAACAATAAAAATAAAAATTGTCATGATTCTCTGAGTTGACTCCAATGACTTTTGAATTAAGTTGATTCTTAAGCTATTTAAGGCAAGTAAAAATTCTGAGTCGATTAACCTTGGCTTAACCCTATTTCAGTTATAATCCTTTGGTGAAGGGTTGTGATTGAGTCCAAGAATGACCCTTAGCTTGGAACTCTAACCTATTGTATTGGGAATTTCCTTTTTTGTTACGAACCAAACCCATATGTCAAAAGACCTAAGATTGCCAAGCTAGGCCTTTTAAACTATTGGAATCATAACATTTTCATATTTTCCTTATTGATCCCACGGAATTAGAGAATATAGTGATGCAAAAATTATTTGATTGGAATTTGTATAGCAATGCATAGGATGTACAATCTTTAGAGTCTCAATCTATCATATCAATCATTGAGATTAAAGTTCCATCCAAATGTGTTTGTTCTTCATAACCACAAGTGGACTCCATTACGACCAATGTGAGAACGATGGAAGTGTGCAAGAAATGATGCAGCCCAATTTTATTAGTCAAATAAGGAATCCATGCATGTTGGATCCAATTTTGATCCGATATGTCACATCACTTGCAAAAGATGTTGACTTCAATAAACTCAATCAAATAATATGGTGGATTTTAGGATCTTTAGGTTGGAGCTATGCTATTAGGTATCACATTCTTAAGCTACCTACATACCCCATTTATAGGGGAATCAAGCTAGATGTAATTCGAATAGACTGATCCAACGCATGGAGGTGATTATCATGTTTCTGGAGGATAGTTGTCGAGGCCTCCCACTTAATTTGCAAGGGACAGTGAACCAAACTAACCTCATGATACAATCAAGGTCGGATCATGTCTTATCTCTCAATGAGGTGCACTCCTCAAAGAGACCACGATACCTCTTAAACAAGTTATTTTCCTTAATGGTCAGGTATACCAAATAAAACAAAAAATTAAAAAAAAAAACAAGTGATCAGGTATACCAAATAAAACAAAAAATTAAAAAAAAAAAAAACAAGTGAGAAAACTTGTCTAAATTTTAAGAAAATTTCAATAGAATTTCTCCTTTGAAAGGTGAATATCATACGTCAAAACTGAGTCATGAAGATAAGGTTAACATCTTCATCACAATGTTTGTTCTCAAATGAACCATTGATTGTATGGAGGATTTGAGCTTAGAGATTCAAACATTTTCCTTCTACGAGGATGGTGAATCCATGCGGGACTCAAGGTCCAATGGCAAGAAAAGAAGAGAGAGAGAGAGAGAGAGAGATGGTCAGTGTTTAGGCAGATCCACAGCCCATGGCCTTCCTCTTCCCTCTTCTCCTTCTCTCTCTTTCTTTCTTCCTCTTCTCTGGTTTATTTTCCTCATTTCCTTTCTCTGCTCTCATGAATCGGATTCAACCCATCTAATAGGCCTTTTGTAATGGCTCTCAACCACTCTTAATTACCTTTTTATGTGTCCATAATTTGGTGGACATAAATAAACCCATTTTTATCGTGATTGGGCATTCCTTAGGTGATTTGATGGACCTGTACAGACTAGCTTGAGCTATAAACCAAACCTTGACGTGTATTCATCATGATGTTAGACCCATATGGGCCTTCATTGCGACACTACTTTCATTGCAATACACCATACTCATGATCCAGTCTCTATTGCGATAACCCCAAATCTCATCTGAACTTTTGAAAAGGAATATTGCAACCCCAATACAATGATACACATGTGTAAAGTGAAAAATGCTTCTCAAAAGCCCTTGTACCCAAACCCTTACCCGTGCTTGTGCACGTGTATGTATACACAAGGTACATGCACAGTAGCAACACAGAAAAAGAGTGGACTTTCAAAATACACAGGATGAAGGTGAGAGATTACTTAACCGATGTAGGACTAAAACAAAAAACCAACAATTTTGAAAACAAATGAAAAAAAGGCAAATAGAAGGAGACGTTGAGGCTTCCATTTTCAACAATGCATACAACCACATACATGTATTTAAGTAAACTAGTAATAAAATTCTTACTAGTACTAGCTATCTTCACCATCTAGTTTCTTACTAGATTGGAAAAGAGAGGAATAAAAATAATACTCACAAGTTCTCCAATGTAAGGATTAAATATATATTCTAGAAAAAGTGATGAAATTTCTTTTATTAGCTTTCTACAAAACACAAGCCTTGGGGCCTTGGGGTTCAAGAGAGATTGTTGTGGTATCAAGTCGAAACCCCTTAGCAGCATTCCACAAATGACTGGGTTGATATCTGCGTCTCCTGCCTGTGGTGGAGGTAGTGCACACTATTATGTGGTAGTTAATGACATCTGCCTCTCCCGCATGCAGGGGGATACATTATGTCAAAAAAGTGATTTACATTTTTGGGGATGTGATTTGATTTACATTTTTTGGGGATGTGATTTTCACTTTTTCAACGCGATGTGTCCCCCCTAAATACGGGAGGACTTTAGGTGTTTGTTAAGGGAATGCACTAAATCCTAGGGGCTTTGCAACTATATCATCAATAAAATAAAGAAATAGAATAGAATATAAAGTAATCCATTATAAAGATCAAAGCCCAGGATTTTCCTCCCTTACAATTGGGGGTGGCAATGTTTGACACAACCCATGAACCCACGTGAACCCAACACGAAATAAGTGGGTTAGGGTTGACTGTCAACGTGCGTGTTTCGGGTCAAAGTGGATTAACCCACTTTGACATGATTAATAAATGGATTGGGTTTGGGTTGACGCATATAGTCATATACCCTTAACTCAACACAACATGAATTTGACCCACCAACATGAACAACCACATAACATGTGAACCCAACATGAAATAAGCGGGTTAGGGCTGTCTGTAAATGTGTTTTGGGTCAAAACGGGTCAACCTGATTTGACATAATTAATAAATGGATCCGGTTAGGGTTGAGCCATATAATCGTATACCCTTATCTCAACATGACACGAACCTGACCTGCCAAGATGAATAGCCACCCCTACTTACAATTAATCTAGACAATTCTTAACAACTGAAAAATGTAATATTGGACAAAGAAAGAAAAGTAAAATAAAAAAGGCAAAAGAAGAAATATAAATAATTAAATACCCTAAGATATCTTAACAAGAAGGCCTCTTAATAACCCATTAATGCCTATTTCATCGCATTATGATCCGATGTAGCACCACGACATAAAGCGTATCAATGCTATTAAAAGCCAATATATCCTCATCATGTCCTTCGTATTGGAATAGGCTTGTTCTTGAGTCTAGACTCTCATCATTAGACTTACCATGATAACAGTTGTTGAGCCCATGCACTAAGCCCTTTATTTATTTTTATCTGGTAGATAATTAATTAATATAAAATTTACTAATGCACAAAACTGTAGGGGGGTGTTTATCATTTTGTGGGAGGAGATAAAATGTCTCAAATAAGTTAATACAATATCAAGTATATAAAATGTCTCAAATAAGTTAACACAATATCAAGTATATGATGTGATTATATGCTGTTAGCTCTAGCACACAAAAAATGATCATAATTAGAGATGAAATTGGGTATTTCACTTATATGTTTGACATGTGTAAGGCTGTAATATCATAGGGTAAAGATATCTTAATTACTAGAATAATCGATTTTAAACCTATATATTGGTGTATATATAATTACATTAAATTGAACCATGAGATTATACTTGTCCCTCAACATGAAAGAATTGTGTATCTTAATGATTTGATTTGCTAATCAATGTCTTCTGAACTATATAATAGGAATTTTGAGGAATTTATAATTGCACTGTAGAAGTAAATACTCAATAAACGATCTATCGTCATGGACCAAGGCAGTTATATGTAATTATGACTCTATAGAATGATTGAATTGAAGGTTTGGGAGCTAGTGGTTGTTTGATAAAAAATTTCTATATATATATTGAAAATATTTTTAATATAATGCATTTGATAGTCCATATGAATTGTATTTGAATCAATATGATTTTATCATAATTTACAAGGGGCCTAAAATTAAAGATATTTTGTATATAGCAATTATTAAGAAATATTGTATAATGGAGGAATGAATATATTTAAGAAATGTCTAAGAAAGGGCATCTTTTTTATGCTTGGTACTATGATTATATGATTATAATTTTTCTTTTTGGTGGCAAAGTGTGGCATCCGTCTGCAGTGTGACACGTACCTAAAAAAACAAATTTGGTGGGTAATTTTCAATTTTTTGGTAAGTGATTAACTTTTTTGGGATGCATGTGACTTTGCAGACATGATGTCACATGTTGCCACACTTCAGGATTTGAATTCTAATATACTAGTTAGCATGCATAATTGTGATTTAAAAAAAAAACCATAAAAGATGATCTTTAAAGGTAAAACCATTAATTTCATAACTAATGGGATTGTATTAGAAAATAAAAAACCCAGAATTCACAACCAAAGAAAAAAACATAAAAAGAATTCTAGAGAAATAGAAAAGGTGCATAGTTACAAAGTTGGATAAAAAGGTTAGGAATCAGCCGCAAAGCCGAAAGAAGGGAATGTGGTTGGAAAGGAAAGGGATCTTCCAAATCCACACAACCGTCCCTTCTTTTGCTTTCACGTCCAGTTCGTCTCTTGCTTGACTGGTTGGACAAACCGTAACGCTCCTCTACGGTTTCGGCTGCGAACCACCCGATACGATGCGTCGCTTGCAAGCAACCCAATCACTGAGTAGCTTCCCCCTGAAGGAAACAGACCGCTTGCTTAAATAAAAAAAGCTGTCTCCTTGTGTTTTCCTTTTACAGTGGAATCTACCTGAACAAACAGTGGCATGCCAGGAGGGATGATGCTTTTAAACTTTTAGTACAAGGGGGCGTCGCAGGTGATTTCACCCCATCAATACGGCCTGAAATTAGGGGTGGCAATTCGTGTTGGCAGGTCGGGTTCTTGTCGTGTCGAGGTAGGCATATAAGACTATTTGGCTCAACCCTAACCCGACCCATTTATTAATCGTGTCAAAGCGGGTCAACCTGTTTTGACCCGAAACACGATTAGGGTCAACCCTAACCCGCTTATTTTCGTGTTGGGTCATGTCGGGTTCATAGGTTATGTGGTAATTTATCTTGGCGAGTCGGGTTAGTCAGGTTCGTGTCGTGTCAAGGTAAGGGTATCAGACCATTTGGCTCAACCCTAATCCAACCCATTTATTAATCGTATCAAAGCAGGTTGACCTGTTTTGACCCGAAACACGTTTAGGGTCAACCTTAACCCTCTTATTTTTGTGTTGGGTCATGTCGGGTTCACAGGTCGTGTCAAACATTGCCACCCCTACCTGAAATCCTCTACGCCACCCCCCTGATACAACGCTCAAGGACCACACAGGGGGATCAACTCACTTGAGAGTGGATTGTATCCGCTCCTCTTATTGGGTTATCAGCCCCAATCAATAGGAGGGCTGATATCCTCTGTGCCACCCCCCTTGAGCGTCGCACAAGGGGGGTGACGTAGAGGATTTCAAGCCAATCAATACAAAGTGAGTCAGCACATTTTAAGACTTGTGGGTGTGAATCGGCACTCATGATCCTTTGTAGTGGAAATCTACAATAGAAGCCCGTAACTATTTGTTGAGAAATTATCTTGAAATCAACTTGAAGTGCAATTCGTTTGTGGGATTCAGAGAACCGACCCGAATAAGCCGTTTACCTGATTTGAGTCCGACAACATGAACTTGTTTTAGGGGTGGTTTGACTAGCAATATGTTTGACGTGGGCTGTGTGGCTAAAGAACTAGGGCTGTCAATTGGGCCGGACTAGGGTCAACCTGAGCCCAGCCCAAAGTATAAAACCCCAGCCTGAACCTGAACTCAGCCCGAGGCCAGCCCATTGTAATTTTTTTGGGTTTCGGGCTGAGTTCAGGCATTCTGAAATGGGCTAAAGATATATAAATACAAAAAAAATTATCCATCATCGCTTGAGAGATTCGAACTCTCACAGAAAAACCCCATGTATTTAACAAGCATACATATGTTCGTAAAAATTTTAAATTTATTTACTTTATTAGAACAACCAAACCCTTTTACAATTTCACCATCCAAACTAGTAGAAGTTTTAGTACTTTAATAACAATATTTTATTCATCGTCCAAATTAATCCAATGAAAAACATATATATATATATATATATAACGTTTCCTTTCTTCCATGTTTTTTTAATTATTATTCTAAGGCATATGAGAGAGAGAGAGAGAGAGAGAGAGAGAGCTCTATGTCCCTCCACCTCTTTATTATTATTTGATACTTCTTAACTTTGCTTTCACGTGCATGTTCCTTGAAAAATAAAAGTTAGAGGGGCGGGAGATATGATGTTTAGGGTCATGTGGATTCTATGAACTGCTTTAGCTTTAACTATATGGAATATGCTAGTGTTTGTTACAGTTTAACTGGTGATTAGGGGTGACAATGTTTGACACAACCCATGAACCCGACACGAACCCAACACAAAATAAGCTGGCTAGGATTGACGGTGTTAATATATGTCAATCCTAAGGACAATTGGGTAGTGCTAGGAATCTTGTCAGTGTCTTACGATCTTACAAATTCATCACATGAAGCCAAGAAAGACTAAAGATCCAAATAAAAGACTGAAAAAGTGACACACCATTAAAGCTATAAAACATGCGTGCATATCATATTAAGTGCCTTAAAATGAAGCTAAACATAATTTGTAACCCACATAAATACTCAAGTGAAAACACCCAAGAAAAGACCCCAATTTTGTGCCCAAAATGAAATTTCAGAATCTAGGAGTCGAAATCAATTTGGGATCTCGCAATCAGTTTTGAACCTAAGCTTTGACTCAGACTGAGATCCCTGTGCCCAAAACTGATAGCCCCAAACCAATTATGATATGAGTTTTTGAGAAAATTTCTTAAAACCCAAATCGATTTCAAAACCCTAAATAGATTTAGAGTCTATTGCACAACCAAAATAAATTACGCAATCCAAAATCGATTTGGAGCTCAAATTGGTTTCGAAACCCCCAATCGATTTGGAGGGTAATTTTGAAAAGTTGTTTGAACATGAAATCCAATGATAGATTTTCAAAATTTAACTTCGTTTTTCATATCTAAAGGTCCAAAATGCTCTCCTTTATAGAATATTCTAATTCTAAGGCCATGGGTGCTCCTTTCAACTATAAAATGTAACTTTTTTCCTTTAGGGTAAGCAATCTCCAACACTCTAAGTTTTCCCTGAAAGAACTAAGAGACATACTATTTTGAGAGTCTTCTCCATTGTGCAAACCTCCATTGCCTACGGACTTTGAGCTTGAGTAACTAGCATACTACACTGTACTCTCTCATTCTTTCTCTCCTATTAAGCACTACTACTACTATTGAGATGAAGTTGTGGTGAACATTTTTCCAAGAGGAAACTCACCTTTAGTTGAGTTCAAAGAGCACTAGAGTCAAATACTTAGAGCTTGTGGGTAGCTAAAGAAAACTAACTCAACAATGAGCACCCCACCATTGAACAACTAGCAACATCAACCAACTTGTGGTAATATTTGTTTGATTTTGCATTCATTTGCATCATATTCATTATTATTATTGCTTTGCTTCAACCGGAGACACCTAAAGTAATACACACTTATCGGAAACACTAAGTGTTATTGTTTAGCTTGCTTTTGAGCAAGTTGTTAGGTTTGTATATTGACTTAGGTTGTAATAGTATCTAAATGAAATATACCTAAGCTCGGTAGTAAGCTTTAGAAGAGTGGACGTAGGCTTGAGTGTTGAACCACTATAAATCTTGTGTTGTAGTTGTGTTGTGTGATTACTTGTCTCTTTATCTTTATACTCTCTACTACTCTTGTTTAGCACATATTTGATATTATACTTGAGTAGCCACATTGAAGTACACACATGTTTGAGAAAATATAAAAAGGGATTAATGACAACCACAAGATAAATTAAAAAATTGGTAAATTAAATGAGAAATCCTATTCACCCCCTCTAAGATTACTTTTGAGTTATTTCAATTAATATCAAAGGTTAGGTTACTCACATAGGACTTAACATCCCGAGTAAGATGCTAGTAAAAATCCTAGATAGCTAAAGAAGAGAATGGTATGTCCATTAACACCCCTCTAATTTTTTATGGAACCGACTATGGTTATTGGAAATCTCAAATAAAGATATTCCTAAATGCTATGACCCTAGGGTATGGAGTATGATTATTGATGGCTATACATAACCTGACAAACTTAAGAGTGAGCAGACCCTCGCCGAGGTAGATGCTCACAAGTTCAACTTTAGGACATTGAATGTCATTACTAGTGGCCTAGTTTAGGATGAGTTTAGGAGGATATCTTATCTCAAGATGGCGAAGGAAGTGTGAAAGCTTCTCTTGGTTACCCATGAGGGTACAAACACTGTAAAGGTGTCCAAGCTTCAAATGTACACGGCACAACGTGAAGCTATTAGGATGGAGGAAGATAAAGAAATCTCCCAATTCAATGTCAAGTTTTCAAACTTGGTAAACATCATTAGGAGTCTAGGCGAAGACATTCCCGAGTCTAAAGTAGTTAGGAAAGTACTTAGGTCTTTTTCCAAAATGTTTAGGTCTAAGGTCACCATTATAGAGGAAAGCAAAGACCTAGAAGTCATGAAGTTAGAGAAGTTGATTGACTCACTTCAAACATTTGAAGTGGTCATTAAGGAACCTACCAAGAAGGGAATTGCTCTTAGGGTAGAAGAGCCCTCCGAATCAAATGAAAATCCGGATGATGACTTGGCCCTTGTTGCCAAAAGGTTCAATAAGTTCTTTAGGAAAATACCAAGGATTACTCCAAGAACAAGAAAATAAGAAAGTCTTACCCCGAATACAAGAAAAAAGACTTCTCCAAAGAACCACTTATTTGCTATAAATGCAAAGGTAGGGGTACATTGCTAGGATTATGGCAATAAGAAAAACAAGTACAAATCAAAGGGCAAGGCTATGGTGGCCACATGGGATGATGAGTCTAAGACTTCAAAACATGAATCCCATAGTAGTGAGAAAGCTCCCTCACAAGAGATCAAGACTTTTATGGTCTTTGGTACTTTCGTGAATTCACTTTTAGAGACTAATAAATCAAGTGAAGATGAGCGAGAGTATGACAAAGAGGAGGAGATCTATGATGCACAAAAGGCATTTGATGACTTTTTTGTGTAAAATGTTGAGTTGAAAAAGAAAAATAAACAACTCAAGAGAGAAATCATTAAGTTGACTAAAAAGTAAAAATTTCTTGAAGGCACTATCTCCACTCTTAGAGAAGGGTTTTCTTCGAAAAGTGAAAAGGAAATATCTTTCCAAAGAAAATTACTTGC
>JAOXJP010228101.1:0-11180 GCA_025762735.1 Platanus orientalis | reverse complement strand
ACATTAAAGGCCCATCAAGACTTGGTGGAGATAGGGGTGAGACATGAGCTTTACCCGAAATGGTAGTTGGATAGAACTCATGCATATCTACCACATGTTTGCTACAATATGGAAAAAACTAAGAAAGAAATGTTCTATCGTGTCTTGACGACTTTGAAGACTCTGGATAGCTACTCCTTTAATATTGCATGGTGTATCAATGTTAGAAAGAAAAAAATATATGGACTTAAGAACCACGATTCTTATGTCATACTATAATGCTTCTTGCCTATGGCTATTCAAAAGACATTTCCCAAAAACATGCCTGCTCTGCTTCTAGATTTAAGCAATTACTTTCGTGAATTGTGCTCCAAAGTTTATTAGACTGAGGATTTAAAGCGTTTGGATGGGCACATTCCATTGGTGATTTGTCATTTGGAGCAAATATTTCCATCCTCAACCTTTGATGTCATGGTCCATCTGTCTATACATTTGGCATCAAAGGCATTGTTGGGTGGTCCTGTCCATTATTAATGGAAATATCCTATCGAGAGGTAAGTATAGCAATAGTTCAAGTTCAATTGTCAGATATGAATTTTTTTTAAGGATTTCACTAGTATCAATTCTTTTTCTTGTGGCATGTAAATATTTTATGTACTTTGAAGTTGTATGTGCGCAATAAGGCTCAACTTGAGTGTTCCATCGCAGAAGAATGCTTGACATTATGCTCGATATACCTAAATGATGTTGAAACAAGGTTAAACCGACCCCAAGGAACCATGATGAAACAATGACTAGGGTTACTAGTCAGGTTATATTGACTGATCTATACTAGAAGCAAACACATCGCTGTGTATTGTTCAACAATGACCTAGTCATGGACTATATCAGGTAACCGTTTATTTTTTAATAAATCACTTTCAACATTTATATATCAGTCTAAGCTAAAGAATTAACATTCCATGCAGGTTGCATAACCGATAAATAGGGTTAATTCACCAAAGAGTTAATCCTCATGAAAAACATAAAATGCACAAGGAGAAGTTTGTCGATTGGTTGAAGACATATGTATTTTTTTTAGATTTATAGTGAGCTTCATTTTTAATCCCAAAAATTTATTTTTGTTGTATTTTAACATTGGTTAATCTAAATAGGTTGGAATGTTACAAAGAACAGGTAGACCATTTCCAAAAGGACTTAAGGTGCTCACTAGAGGACCTCAAAACATGGAAAGAAGATTCACAACCTATAACATTAATATATATAAATTCCAAATTATTGAGAAGGACCGGAGGTGTAAAACCCAAAATTGTGGTGTGTCCATTACTGAGCCGACCATGAGCTACGCGAGTAGTAAGGATAAAAGTCTAGTTGTTATAGAAATAATTTTTTATGGTCATTTAGCGGACATAATAGAGTTGACATATTCAGAGAATATGAAGTTTGTATTGTTCAAGTGTGACCGGGTCGATGTCAGGGCACAAGGCATAGGAATTAAGACTAATGAATTACGGTTCATGTTGGTGAACTTCACGTGTTTGTTGTTTACAGGTCAGGAAATAATAGATGAACCATGCATGTTGGCATCCCAAATGAAGCAAGTTATCTATATGGAAGATCCAATCGACCCAAATTAGCATATAGTCGTGAAGACCAAGCCTTGAGACCTGTTTGACCTGGATTATGAAGATGATGGATTATTAGACACTAAACCATATGACAATCAACAAAATAATCATCGGTGAAGAGGATGATAGAGACTCTATCAATTAGGAAAGGGATGACGTGGTTGATGCAATTGTTGATGCACCTTCACAATTTCGTCATATGGAAGAAGCCCCTTTGCTCAAAATTCTATAGATGAAGAAGAAGGACCAGATTAAGTTCAGTGAATGTGGAATTCAGCATTTGGGTTAAATGTTTATAAATAGGGAGGATTTTGGTTTCAAGCTGTAATGAATTTGAGGAAAAAAATCAAGTAACAAAAACCACATTGTCACTTTTTTTTCAGGTCAGATGTCAACACCTTGTTTGACATGCTAAAGTGATTAGTTAATCTATTTTTTCTTAGTGAGAACTAAGGATAACTCATCATTTTGTTTTGGATAGATGGATGCATCAGGTGTGCCTACAAGAAGGGGACATGCTCCCACAATATGCAGGGATGTGGCTAGAATGAGGAAAGGGGAAAATATGTAATTAATTTTATAGATGAGAAGCCAATAAGTGAATTTTCAAAACAATTCATTTCATATTGTGGACTAATAGCCAAAGATAGTTAATTGCTACCTATAAACAATCCAACATAGCATGTTGTGGAGAAAGAGTCGAAGGAGGTGGAATGGATCTGACTCTTAGTAAGTATGATTATTTCCAATTTTATATTTTCCTCAATTTTTACAAATTATTGTGATAACATGATTCTAATAATATTATTGGACTTCAACTGTGTTGTAGGAAAAATTTGTCGTTCCCCCTAAAGTAAAAGGTATAGTTTTGAGCTTTATCGAGAAGAAATGGAGGGACCATAAGCACGCACTGAAGAAAAAAAAAACCACTACAATTACATGTTAAAAGAGGAGGATCCACATGCAGTTGTACCTTCTAATGTGGTTGAGGATCAGTGGCATTGAATGTATGTTTCAATCTTTAAATCATTACATATATATATTTTTATTTTAATAAGTTATTCATCAAATAACATTTTTTGCAATTACAGAGGCGTGAAAGAAATAAATCAAATAGGTCCTACCAAACTCTTCCTCACATGTTAGGGATGAAAAGTTTTGCTAAAGTACACCACAATGAGGTAAATGTTGTAATATATTTTGTGTTTTAGTGTAATATGTATATTTGATTGCATTTAATTCTTACTTGGTTTTTACAGCATTAGAAGAGTTCTGTTGAGCCTTCCCATGCAGAAATATTTATTAAAACCTATATTAATAAGCGAGGTTAGTTGGTGAATAACGAAGTTGCCGAAAAAATTACAAGTGTTAAGTAATCCAAATAATTTGACTTGCAATATTGTTATCTTTAATAGAATTGTTTATTACACTAACTTATTGTCGCATTGTTATAAAATCATATGTAGGACTTAATGGTTTCACAGCCTGAGGGGTCACAAGACTTGACTTCTTGAACCGACGTGTACTCTCAAGTCATGGGACTAGAGAGACATGGTCGGGTACGAGAGCTTGGTTTTGGTGTGACTTCGACTAGTGTTTTGGGGTCATCATCATCTACACATGCATATGATGAAAAGGTGAATGCTTTGAAAAGTGAGATAGAATAGTTGAAGGAGTTAAATAAGAGCATGAAGAAGTTTGTTGAAGATAGAATGAAGGGATTTGAAGAGAGAAGCAGCCCAAGAGGCTGAGATGGCTGAGCTTAAAAGGATGTTGCAAGGTATAATATCATTTGTATTATTTCTTTTATAATTAGTTTTTTAAATTTTAATCGATATTATTAAGTCGATTAATAAAAAAAATTTGTGTAGTGATGGAGCAACATTGATGGCTTCGCTTGTGTGTGTAGGATTGGGTTTCCATTCAATATTTTAATTTGTTTTTGATACATTGTTTGTATTTTGGTAAAACATGCTTGTTTGTATTTTGATAAATTATTTGTTATCGGGCTGCCATTGGATGTTGTAATATTTCTTTTATAATTATTTTGTTATATGCATACTTTAGTTTATGCTTTTATAAACTATGGACTATCATGTGACTATAAAAAATGACATGGGGATCACTTTTTTTTTATTCCCAGGAGTCCATATTATAGTCATTATGCCATCAAAATTTCGATAGAAATAGCATATATAGATTCCTATCCATTTAATTAGCAATTAAAAAAATTCATAAGACAATTAGCGACGGTTAGTGGACCGCCGCTAATAAATTAACAATACCATTAGTGGCGGTTAATAACTGCCACTAATTCCTACCATAGGTATATAATTAGTGGCAGTCAACAACTGCAGCTAATAAATTAAAAATACATTTAATGGCGGTTATTGACCACCGCAAATGCCTATAACTGGGATATTTAGCGGAAATCATTAACCGCTACTAATAACTCAATTATTAGTGGCCAATACTAAAAACTGTCATTGACACTGCCGCTAAAAGTATCCATGACGCAAGATTTAGCCATTGGTAATAGTTTTAGTGGCAGTTTTACAACATTTAGTGGTGGTTGATGATCGCCACTAAAAGCTCTAATTTTTGTAGTGACTTATAATTTTGTGATTATTTTTCTTTTAATTCAGATTCTAGTTTGTTTGTTAAGAAGCAAAGAAAATTGCATGTCATTGTTCTTGTGTATGTGGATGACATGATTACTATTAGCAATGATGATGAAGAGGTTTCCAAGCTTCGGGTTAAACTATCCATTCATTTTGAAATGAAAGATTTGAGTTAACACAGTCACTTTCTTGGCTTGGAAATAGAATCTATGAAAGATAGAATTTATGTATCTCAAAAGGGTTATGCGGAAAATATCATAAACAAGTTTCGATTGAACCAAATCAAGCAGTGTTCTACCCCTCTTGATGTACATAAAGCTATGGCGTGAAAAGGGAAAGCATTTTCTGGATCCTCAACCTTATTAGGCTCTTTTAGGTATATTTGACTATTATAAAACTTGACATTGTTTTTTCAGTTGGACTTATTAGTCATTATATGAAAGTTCCTCATAAGCCACATTGGGATGCAGAAAAGAGAATCTTGAAGTATGTGCATTTTACCATTGACATGAATTTTTTATTTAAAAAGAGTGTTGGGATGGAATTGCATGATTTTTCTAATATCGATTTAGGTGGTGACTTATATGATTGTAAGTCTACATCCGGTTATATTTTCTCTTATGGATCAGCAAGTGCTTTATGGTGTATCAAGAAATAAGATTCAATATCTCTCTTTACAGTAAGGGCAGAATATGAGGTTATATCTCTTACCGCACAAGAATGTATGTGGTTACAACGATTAATCAAGGATATCTCTTCTTTAATTCATAAACCAAAAATTATCTATGATGACAACCAAAATACATTAAAACTTATAACAAATCTGGTTTATCACACAAAGAACAAACATATTGTGATTGAACTTCATTTCATTCATAAGAAAGTTCTCAATAGAAAAATTCACCAAAACTCACACCATAAGTAGTACAAAGACTTTTTCATCACAAAACATTTGCTTAGATTTTGAATTTGGTTTCGATACCTCTTTTTTGGACACCTACTTCTACAACTTGACACTTTTTTTGGACGTTTTTAACCCAACACACCACGGGAGCTTCGATTGGTGCATTGGATTCCCTAGCCTCTCATTTTTTATTTTTTTGAAAAAGGGAAAGACATTGTCATTTCCAATACACAATTATTTTAATTTGATTGATTTTGTTCTCGTTCTTTTTTGAGTTTAGTCAATGACTGATAGAGAGCCCGGGTCCATACAAGTCCCCTTCTGTCCTTTTACGGGTCTGATATCAAGTGCAACACCCCCCCTGATGGGACACTCAGGAGGGGGAATCAAAAACCTCCAAAAAGTTAATTGATTCCACCCCCCCCCGAGTGTCCCATCAGGGGGTGTGGCACATACGATTTCATCCCAGAGGGGCCAACTATATATCAAATTTTCTTTGTCCTCTTTGAAGGTCCATCTGTAACGGGTCATTGATTCAAGGGATATGTAGATGCCCATGGGATTCTTGAGTTGACCGATTAATAGTTTCATTTTTTCCATGTTTTACCCGATTTGGTGTACCTCCTTAACGAATCATTAGGGTCCACCCGCATTCAGGGGCAGACACATAGTATTGAAAAGTGAAAATCACCCTCTAAAAGTGTAATTAACTTTTTCAATGCTACATATCCACCCCTGTATGCAGACAGACCTTAAGAGTACGTTAAGGGGAACACCAAATCCGGCCTGGAATAATTGATTAAGCACGAAAGAAAGAGACAACAATAAATAAATGAATAAACGAAAAGTAGTGTAGATGATCACTATTGTCTCTTGGACATGGCGATGACATGAGTATGATATAGAGCCCGTTACAGATGGGCTCACACAAGAGGACAAAGATGAAATAATAGATGATCCATATGTGATCGCCATTCCCATCATCAACAATTCTTTGAATACAAGATTGTATTGAATATTGATACATTAGTGAAAATTTGAGAAAGATGTTCTCGTGCCGCTATGGCTGTCCTAGAGTGCGTGCAGTCCTATTGCATGCTCATGGAACATGAGAGATTTGGATGCTGTTTAATAAATTCATTTAACCTTCGATAATCTTGAATGATTCTTTCAACTTTCCAAGGATGAAGGGGATTCGCATCATTATGTTCTTTTCCTAGCTATAAAGCATCTGTCTATTTTATTAGTTTAACAACAATAAAACAAAATAATAAGAGTCCAGAAACAACGATATATAAGAGCTTCACTCTATTTTATTAATTTCCCCACAAAATAAAATAATGATGAGATTTCAAAAATGACGATTGGATTCCGTTACACGAAATAGAAGGACAACCGGCCTATTCCATCAACTAATTGGTTGTTATCTCATATGAAACAAAAAAATAACCCCCATAATAATGATCTTAATTTAGTCAACAAATAATAAAGAGAATCAATTAGGTGACGATACCAACAGTGTAATTTGTATCTGACAAGGAAAAGAACAAGAACCATACAATCTATTTTGTTGTAATTAGCTTTTGAGGGCATGGTTATTAAACCCCGACCGGGCATTGACCCGGCTGAGAGAACATGGGTAACCAGGTCACTGGTTCAACTGGTGGATCATTGGTCAAACAGCAGGGTTAATAAAAAAATTTTAAAAATATATAAAATATTAAATAAATAAGAAAATAAGTTAAAAATTATACAAAAATTTTTATATCATATATTCTTTAAAAAAAATTATGTAAATAGATAAAAGGCATACATAAATATGTATGAGAAAAATGAAAGTTTTATTTAAATAATTACTTTTGTTGATAGGAACAAAGCAAAAGATAGTTACTCGGTCTAGTGGTCAGTCATTGGTTTTTGAATATAGTAAAAGATGGTTCAACCAGATGGGTCAGCCGGTTTAACCAAAAACCTGCTGGGTTTTTCACTGGGTTTGAATGGGTTAATACAAAAAAACGATCTAATTAGCAACCCTAACCAGTCAAGTTGCCGGGTCACCAGGTTATTAGTCCGACATGCTGGTTCGGTCTGGGTTTAATAATTATGTTTGAGGGTATATTTTATGTAGTATTTGTGTTAATGTTTTTATTTTATTTTTGATTCCATGCTTAATCACTTCATGCCACATGTCGCCAGTATATTTTACTGGGAAAGGATTGGCTACATCCAAATTTGTTTGTCTCCCATGTCCCCACAGCACAGGTTGACACGTGATGTGGTTATTTGAATTTGGTGCCTCTTTTCAATACGGAGAAAATGTTCATTTGAATGCTTTTTATGTTGTATGATTTTACCCCTATAAATCCTATTTTTTTGGGTACCTATTTTTTCATTTGAAAACTGATTTTACAGTTCTAATCATAGTTTTAAGAACTGGACCAGCCAACAAACCGATTAGTGCACGGTTCAAGTCCAATCGGGTTTGACCATTGGTTTACATGATCTAACTGCGGTTAGCTTCAAACAGATAAAAATAAAATACCAAAAAAATAATACAATTAGTTAATAATGCATTAGAAGGCTTCTGACTGGGTTTCTAATTTTTATACATACCAAAAAATGTAATAAAATACCAAAAAGTAAAAACAATTCATGGAAAGTGAGATTGAGGTTGGACTTTGGAAAGACACAATTCTTTTTATTAATTTGCTAGAAATATAAAAACCGATTGATTTATTTCAAGCTTCCGTTTCTCTACGTGCAGGATGGCTGTCTTCTTTTCCTCTTCAAGAGCAATGATGAGGAGATTTTACGGGTTTTATCATCATTATCTTGGCCACCAGATAGCCGTCGACACTCCATGTCTGGAAATTCCTTGCCTGCTATCCAATGTAACAACCCGTCTTCCCATCGTACTACTCTGGCCACCCATGTGCTGCTCTACCGGCTTTATAGTTTTCTTGGTGATCTGTGGCCTGCCTCTCTCGATACATGCCGGTGTCAATAGCAGTAACAGAACTACAACACGAACCACAAAATAAAAGGTAGTGAGCCAGAGTGCTCTTGACGATTGTCTTATGTAAGCTTTGCGGGAAAATTAGGTTGCATAAGAGCATAGCCTTGATATGATGCAACCACTTGAAGTGAATCATAGTTCAATTTTTCATCTGAAATCATGGCCATAGAAAACCCATCATAGAAGATAGGACGGCGATGGAAAAGACGATGAATTGGTTGGGCAGGAAATTTTATATTTCGTTCAATCACCCGCCCTTCAATTTTGAATAGTTTTAAAAAAGAAACAATATAGTAAAATGACATTAAATGCCCCTGATTGTTTTTAAAATGTTTTAATGAAAAAGGATAAAATGCGTAAAGATAAAAATTGGCACACTGTTAACAACATACTTTCATTAATATGCATGTTAGCATTCCACTTTTTTTAAATACTTAGTTTATTGTGTATTATTTATTCTATGCGATTACAACTCATAAACTTGTAAGTTATCATACAATATTAATTAAATTTGATGGTGTATTGGACTAGGAATGCTTTTATACCCTTCAAATGGTCACACAATAAACCCAGGTCTTTGACAAAATGGGCCCTACACAACACCAAAAGAGAAAGAGTTAAGGAGTTAGACACCGACAGGGGCCGGCCTCAAGCTCTTCGATGGACAAGTCAGATGGTTGGGGGACGTAGAAAAGTTGTTATTCAAATTATGGTTTATGTTGTCCCATACCTGGTGAGTCCGTCGTTATCCATATTTATAGTCTTAAGTAGTAACGTATCAAATGAGATCATGCCTGTCACTTTCTCTCATGTTCTTTGCCGCGTCTCCCATTGTCCTCTCTGCTTTTTCTCAGTATGTCTGGCCAATCGTAGAGAATATTCTCCCTTGGTAACGACTTTCGGATTGTGTTTATCTCTAAGCAAGGAAATCGGGGTCTCTATCTCTCTTGCTTGTCAGGGATTTCTAGAGGTATGATGTCTGTCGTAGTTATGACTCTGTTGTTTAGGGTCAAGTAGTTTAGACGGCACCCTGGGAGTGTTTCCGGGATACTCAAAGTGCCAGGCATTGGAGGGTGGAGTGCATGGCTCGGTATTTTCCAGTTGTGCCTTGGTATTAAAAGGTCACCGGGAAGCCAGGCCTCTTGCCAATGGCTTTGATCTCTTTTGGGTCAGGGGACCCCGAAGATTCCCTAAGTCGGTCTCCTTAGGGATTCCTTGGGTCGATTTCTTTAAGGTCAGGACTCTGCTGGTTTATCAGGGTTGGTTTATAGGGGTCTTGGTATCTTTCCCCATTAATTGTCTCCCCTCATTTTCGAGTCCAGGGTTACGTGACTTGGGAATGCGAACTATTTATGATCGTTACTTTTCATTTCAGCGCATGTGGCTCGCCGTTTCGGTTACCAATGTGACATTGGTTGAGGATAGGTGCTAATGATGGCTTTGCATTTAATGGGTTTTGGTAACCGAGGGGACGTGCTGGCGCCGGTTACGAGTCATGTCAAGCATCGTGTCTCTTTGGATCCCTAGGTCATCAGATGATCATATTTAAATCCCTCAATAATTTTGAGATTCGTGCATCGCCTCACTTCCCAGGTTAATTTCACTGTCCCTTGGATGTGTTATATGTGTAGAGTCGGGAATGCTCGGGTTTTGCCTATAACTCTCCCGGTATAAGGGTTCGTTTTCTTTATCACTTCTTGCCATCCTCTGTGCTCGTGTTTACTTTTTTGGCGATTTCCTGTAAACTCTCTACTTTTCGACACTCAATCATCGCTACTACTCATCGTCTCTAGCATCAGTCCCCAGTTCGTTCCATATATAGGTATTTCGTCTCAGTTTTCTTCTCTCTCTCTCTCTCTTTTTATACTTCCTCTTTTATTTCGTAGTTTCATATTGCCATGGTTTTGTCACAATTCCACCTCCCCTTTCTCCGGTGTTTTTTCTTCTCTGTCCTCTCCTTTTTTTTTTTTTTTCTTTCTGTAAACCCCTACCCAATGGTGTCTGGGGATACTGTTGACCAGATGGTCAGTGAAATTGACGACCTATCAGAGGTTCGGCAGAACCCTGTGAAGCAAGCTACTGAGTCGGCTTCGTCTAATGCCCAAGAGGCAGCGGGGGAGATTGCTCCCGAGCAAGATTTCACCATTGCCAGCTATACTTCCAAGTTGGGGGAACAAACCCTGACTCGGTTTAGTTCTACTTTCCTCATTCCCGAGGGGGTCATCCTTTTTGCCCCCAGAAACACCCGGGCCTTCAAGGCCTCTACTGGTAGCCTAGCGTTGTACGAGTAAGCCCTCATGGCCAGTCTTCACTTTCCGGTTCTCTCGTTTTTTAGGGAGCTATTATTATAGACAACATTTTTAAAACGTTGTCTAAAGTATAATTTTGCTAGCATTTTTAAAAGCTGTCTAAAATTTAGACAACATTTTAAAAATACTGAAAAAAGATTCTGACTTTTCCTGATGTGTCTCAAAACATCGTTTAAAAAATGTTGTCTATAGTTATAGACAGTTAGGGGTGGGCATGGGCCGTGCCATGGTTGGCCTAGGCCTGACCCTATAATTATAGACTGGTCTCAGGCAGGGGTTTAGGCCCGTAAATTTTTATTAAACTTAGGCCTAGCCCTAACCCTAATTAATTGATTGGGCCTCGGGTCGGGCTTTGGGTTGGCCCATGAATTAAAAAAAAAATTAATGTTAAGATGTAGGTTTAAACTTTAAACCTATCCAATGTTCAAAATTTAGATTTTGATGGATTTTTCGTCATGAGGATTAATGGAAATTTTACTAGAATGTTTCGAAATATTATAAAATTTATGAAAATTTCGATGCAAACTGTTTTGAAAATTTCAATCTATGTTGAGCATGATTATATACTCTGGACTCAAATAACTATATAAAGCATTTAAGTCATGTGCAAATAAATTAAAATAATAAACAAATGATTACTAATCAATTTTTTAGACAAATGACTATCAAACATGTCATAATTCATCTTAAATTAGTCATTTTGTAAACAAATTTTATATAACA
>JAOXJP010228100.1:0-11180 GCA_025762735.1 Platanus orientalis | reverse complement strand
GATAAGAACTAATAAAACAAAGAGAAACAAGAAAAAAGTAAAGACTAAAGGATATGAAAATGATGATAAAATATAAGTATATCAGTGGCCGGAAAAGCCTTACATATGACCCCATCCGAATAATCATGCAGGAGCATCAAAGTCTTATATGTTATGAGGTGATTGAATGGATCTCTGCTTCCATCAAGTGGCTCCATCAGGGGGATCACAAACTTCTTGGGGAGGGGATGAGACATGATCATCATAGAGAAGGGATGATTAGTCCTCTGTACCAGTGCTTTTACTGTAGAAGGGGTTTTTTCCCGAAGGGCTTCCAATACTGTGTTCAGTTGATCCTACATCTTCTGAATGCGCTTCTCCTGCTCGATGATGGTTCTTCTGCCTATATCGGTGGTCTGTTGTGATGCAGAAGCCCCCAGACTAGGCTATCCCCTTACTTTTCTCTCTGAAATCTTTCTTCAATATCTGGTCCAGGGCGTGTAGCTTCTTGTATCTCTTCGCCTCTAGAATGTTGGTGCTCTATTCGTTCCATAAACCTATGGCTTAGCTCCTGATTCTGCTATACGATTTGTTCCATGTTGCGGTAAAGTCTTGTAGCTGTTATTCTAGGCTTGCAATTCTAGCTACCTCAACCTCTTTCCTTCCTTGATCATTCGTAGATGATGCATTCCGGCGAGCTTCCATCGTCCCAGATCGAGTTTCCACTCTAGGACCTTTGTCTTGTCGGAAACCTCCTATGTTTCCCACAGACGGCGCCAACTGATGATACTGAGAGATGGATCACCAAGATGGTCCTCCGATGGCCCTTGATCTAGAATCTCAAACTTCTTGTCTTACTTGCGCACAAGCAACATATGGCATCGGTGTGGCGCTGGCTTACACCCCTCCGACACCCAAGTCAGGGATCAAAGATTAGGATATTCTTGTATTTCTTCTCTTGGAAGTGAATGTACTTACCTCTGTTCCTAGGAGTTCCTTTCTTAATATAGGAGTCCTCCCCCTCATTGTTGGCCTCGAATATTCTTTAACTTAGTTAGAAGAATGTGGAGGAGTGGTACACATGTTAGTGTTGGATTGACTGTTGCTCTATATTCTGTAACTGCCTTTTCTTGTCTTGCGCTTGACTTGGCAATCGTTACTTATCTATCATCTTAAAGTGGCAAACAGTCATATCTTGGTCGCCTACTTTGATGGGTCGGTCGGTCGAATATTGGCAATATTATATAAACCTCTAGATGTGAAGGTTGACACTGAGGAGCCACTCAGCATGAGGGTTAGTCAGGAACTATTTCATTAAGATGGGTCACTTGGAAAGTTGGTTGAAAAAATGGTTGGGCCAGGACAGTTCAATCTGTCAATCGGCTCATTCAACTCGGGTCCAAATCCTTCATCATCACTTCCCATCCTACAAATCCATAACCGAGGAAGTATTAAGAGAGATATATAAGGTAGTTCCTATTGCCGCCTAGTCATATGCTGAAATTAATTGATAGGCCCAAATGAAAGTTTCCTCCCTTTCCTTTCCTTCCCATCTTATTCTTCTTTCTTTTTAATGGGTGTTGGGGGAGCATATCAGCAGTGGAAGATGCTAGCACCATAATTGTGCTAATCAAGAGGCAATAAAATACATCTCGAAGGCGTTTCTGTCAATATAGTAACATTCGGAGAGCAATTATTAGCAATTTGGCACCCGTGTAGTAAGCAAAATACTCTTCCACTGCCTTGTCCTGTCACGTGATTGGTGGACCCCCATAAGGCAGAAATTTTGAATTCTCTCATTTCCTTTATTTTCTTTTCTTTTTTTCTTCTTCTAAATAGTCTCCTATTAACATAAACCAATTGGCTGGGTTATGAGCTTGGAGATTTCATATGTTGTCTGGACATGATTTTTCAGTTCAAACCCAATTATTTTATTCCAACTTTTCAGATAAATATATATACTATTATTATTCTCAATTTGGCTATTGGTAGTGTCAACATTAATTTTCAATCACTAGGTCAAGCTCATGGGTAACTTTTCAATTTGGATTATCAAAAGGTTTGGGTTCGGTAATGCCTCTAAACCGAGGACTTTTACGGCAAAGCAACACCAACTGAATTGATAAGAAAAGTAAACTTTACTAAATTAGAAATACAGTGTATAATATGAACCATAGATATACCTTCGGATAGGTAGATTAGCCGAGATCCTTCTCCTGAAATCGAAGGAGGACTTCATTGAATTTAGTTTTGTAGTATAGTTTATTCGCCTGATACAGGATTTCAAGCTACTATAGGATCTAACTAAGACTAACTTAACACTACTCCTAAGGATAAAAGTAATGTTGATGATGATGATTTAGTCTCTTTTTTCCTTCTATTGTTTTTCTCCATTTATAGAAATCTTCCCATGGCGCCATCATTCCTTCCCACATTTGCTCACAACCGTTTTTCAGTATGAGTCGTGGGTACCCCACTTACTGACTGATCCAAACCGCAAATCTCCCACTCATCAATTGGTTTAGACAATGGGTTTCCCACTCTCGAGCAGGTTTGCCTATTACTTAGACGTGGGACAACTGGTAAACACTGTTACTCTCTAACCTCTTCATCTCCTGTCTAATGTGTTATACTTGGTAACTGCCTACTGAATCATCACTTGTATCCACATGTCATTCATTGACCAATGGATTTCAAAATATAGTCTAACAAATGCCCCCCGCACGTGTTTGGTTAAAATCTTGATCAGACATGTGTGACTTCCTTCATATTGGCTTTATGCACTTAAACTAAATTAATTATCCTTAATGATTCGCTTTCAAGGATGTAACTAATTTGGATAAGCAATCCTAAACGATGCCATTTTTTGGACGAAATATCTTCTATATTCGACTACTTCCAAGATTTGTCCAACTTCTAATAATCTTGACCTGAATGACCACTAGTTTCTTCGTAGAAAATCAAAACATCCTCGATATCTATGGTGAACCCTTCTCTTGATAAGTTTATAAATACCGACTCTGAGCTCCCATCTATGTTCATCCTTCTTCACCATGACCCCAATCTATCCCCTTTACGACTATGTCATCGGTCCTTGATACTCTAGAGTGGTTTCAAACTTTGTTAAATATTTGATTTTCTTTCTTGGCCTGTGCCTAAAACCTAGGTTCACTTGTTCATGAGAATGTTAGTTATTAACTTCCCACACCATGTTCTCAACTCAACATGTCATTCTACAACTGAAGGATGGTCGTTTCATTGTAGGTCTCCTTATTTCAAGGAGTTGTATGAGCACATTGTTTTGTTATACGACTCTAGAGTATATCTTGGTTTATGGAAGGTTGTCTTACAGATCGGGAGATGACACCATCTGCAACTTTGGAGATGCAGTCCTCCTCTACAAGTGGTGCCCCCATCGGATGGGGATGGGAGCAAAACTAAGGAAAGACACACTAACTTGAGCTCCTTCCTTTCCTTGCTCCTTGAACTTGGAGTCACCGCATTGGGCACTCCCGAGGTGACCTCTAGACAAATGGATGCTCCTCATCCAGGTCTCCTTGGCCTTTGACAATATACTGGTTGAACAGTTTCTGTTGGAACCTGCACTCAACTTTCATTCACCACCAACGTCGAAGTTCTATTTTAACCATTTATTGGCCATTTAATGTTTCAAGAAGCGGTGTATTGTCTCGATATGAGCTTCTGACATCACTTTGATATTTTTTAAGACATTTTTTTCCTTAGACATTGTTTGCCTCGAAAAGGGTTTTCTATAAATTTTGACTTATATATAATGAAAATTTTGTTTGGACATCTTATCTTTGGACTATTTTCTTTGTTGTTCAAGCATGGTTGCATCGAATTCTTTTATATTATAAGACATTCTTTGTCCTTATATGAGCCATAGCATTTGGCTCACATTCATTTGTATATATCGTTTTTGCTCTCGAAGTCCTCCTTTTGACGTGGAGGCTCGTATAATTCATAGTCGAATTGTACCTTGGTGTGCTCGAGTTAGGACACATCAGTTCTCAACACTTTGCTATCCTAGCTTTTTTTTTCTTCGCAGATGACCGTCTTTCCCAATTCAGCTTTCCTATGTTTAAAAGTGGTCCTGTTTCCTCGACCTCACCATCAGGTTCATTAGCTCCATGGCTCTATCTCTCAACATGGGCTAAGCAACATCGATCAGTCATTCCAAGGCCCTTAAGTATTTTACCTCTAGTACTAGATACTCTATCACCGAGTTTTTGAGGGAATGACTCTTCTAGAATGGGAACTTCCTAATCCTGACCTCCCCTTTGGTCAGAATTATGTGTGTCGACCCCAAGTCCTTAGGCAAAGGGTATAAACTAATCATTGTTCTCTTCACCTTTTGTTTTTCTTCACTTTTAAAATTTTATTTTTTGGGTCAATGTCATCTCATGGAGTTGGAGTTGTTGCCTGTTGGCAGCCTACACCCCATCTCTTTTTAACTCCATCGAGTATTACATCATCGTTCACCCGTGAATTGCCTGGTGACTAGGCACTCAATCTCACTTTTTGGACCTCGACAGCTTGGCTAAGTAATTGTTCACCTCGACACTTAGTATTTATGTTTTTTGAGTTAGAGCCACTATTCTGGGTATCCCATGACCTTTTTAATCGAACCTTACACATGATGTCGAGAATAGCTAAGTTGACTCCCTGCAGTCTCGAGACTACAATGGCTTTTTTCTTTTGGGTTAATCGGCCATCCTTGTGTTCAACCGTTGCTCGCCATCTTTTGCCAGTTAATTGGCTAGTCATGGTTGTATCAACACCTATTCTTGTTAGGACATGATGAGGTTTTGCTTCTTTTGCATAACATATCATTCGACATACTGATTTCTCACCTAGCTCTTTCATATTTACCATCAAGTTTGGTCTTTGGCTCAGGTCTCAAGGTACACCTTTCATCGTGATCTCAGCAAATGTTTTTGATAAAATGTCAAAATTGTCCCTATAAGGAGTCAGAGTTGAGTTAATGCACTTGTAATCTCTCGTAGCCTAGTTTATCACCAACTGTGAATCCCCGTGGATCTCAAGAAATTTTACTCCTAAGTTTTCTAAGATCTCAAGCCCCTGAATGAGAGCTTTGTATTCAACTTGGTTATTGGTAAATTGCCCTTCGATTCTAACACTAAGTTCCGTGATTGTCCCTCTTAGGGATTGAATCACGATTCTTGTGCTAGATCCTTGCTTGGTCCTAGATCCATCAAAATACAATTACCATGGAATGAGAGTGATGTAATCATCCTCATTCTCTCTATGAACGGGTTAATATGGATGGTCAGCTAAGAAATCTGCTAAGGCTTGACCTTTTACAGCTTTTTGGGGGACATGTAGGAGATTGAATTCGAGGAGTGCTAAACTCCATTTCCCAATTCTACCTTTCACTATAGGTCATGATGGCATATACTTTATCACATCATTTTGGGCCACGACATACACAACATGTGATATAAGATAATGTCTTAATTTTACTGATGTAAAATACAAAGTTAGACATAGTTTTTCTATCATTGGGTAGTTACATTATGCTTTTTGCAATATTTGACTTAGATAAAACACTGATTGATCATGAATATTTTTGTTGTCTTGAGCCAATAGACTTGCGATCTAGTCTTTAGTAACTGAGATATATAACCTCAAAGGCTTATCTCTTCTAGGCGGCATCAATATTGGTGGTCTTGACAAATACTCTTTGATCCTTTCGATGGCCTACTAATGCTCTTCCTTCCATTGGAACTCCTCGCTCCTTTTCATCCGTAGTAGAGGTGAGAACACCTTTGTTCTTCCTGCCACATTCGAGATGAAATGTCTGAGGAAGTTAATTTGCCTGAGTAGCCTTTGCAATTCCTTCTTCATGGAAGGTGGTTGGGCTTGGATAATTGCTTTAGCCTTGTTTTGGTCTATCTCAATTCCCCGGCTGTGCACCAAGAAACCTAAGAAGTTGCCTGCACTTATACCAAAAGCACATTTCAAAGTGTTCATCTTTAGTTGATACTTCCTTATCTTGAGGAACCCTCTTTCTAGATTGAGCAAGTGATCATCAAAATCTTGAGACTTCACCACTATGTCATCGATATAAACTTCCATGAATTTTCCTATCATATAATGGAATAAATGGCCGGGTTTTCTAGGAGTATAATTCATAGCTCGTTGGTATGTGGCTTTATCATTTTTCAAGCCAAAAGGCATAACTACCCACTTGAATGTTCCTATCGAACCAAAATATCGAAAGATAGTTTTATGCCTATCCTTTTTAGCTATGAATATTTGGTTATACCCAGAATGCCCATCCATAAAAGACAATATTCAATGCTTAGTAGCCCCATTGACTAATAAGTCAGCTACAAGCATAGGATATTCATCTTTTGGAGTGGTTGTGTTGAGATTTCTGAAATCAATACAGACTCTTAGGCCCTGTTTGAGAACCATTCTTTGATTCTCTTCTAGAATTTAGAAAATGGATTCTAGAGATTTTTCATATTTTGGATCCATTCCCTAACTAGATGAAAGTTTGATAACATTTAGTCTAGAATCCATTTTTTATATATTCTGAAGTAGGATGCTGTTTGGCAGCAACATACAAAAAATCCATTTTTTTTAGATTGATACAAGGATTTGGCATGTTGTTGAATATGTAGAACCAATAATCCATAAAAAAATGTGCAATTAACATTTAGCTCAATCTCATCATAGTCATCAAAATCTATCCATAAAAAATAAAGAAAATGGGGTATTTTGGTAAATTCGCGTGTTAGGGGTATTTTGGTAAATTCACTTATATTCATAAATTTCTATTTCAACAAGATTGTTATTCATATCCTCTCCTTATTTGAAGCTTTTCCTTTGATGTAGATATGAGGAGTCAAGGTTATAAGTTTCTCTCGTGCCCATGAACCCAAAGAATTCATTCTTTGTTTTTTTGGCACTACTATTTTTAATGCCAAAAAATGCTACCAGAATGTGAAATTTGGAGCTATTCTAAGATTGCATTCCGTGTATCCAAACACCATTTTCTCATTTTGTTGATTTTTTTAAGCTAAAAATAAATAGAATGCATTCTTTGGAAGGTTCCGAAATGGACCCTTAATTTTTCATTTTTCTTGACAACTAATACTACGTTTGATAACCATTGAACATACCATGTAGGGCGAATGAACCCTGCACCTAGCAACCTCTCAATTTCTTCTTTGATTTTCAACACCACCTCATTGGTCATTCGTTGAGGTGGTTGTTGGAAAGGGAAATATCATTCCTTTGTCAGCAATCGGTGCTCGACAAGCTTTCTATCTAGTCAGGGTGTCAGCACCCAAATTTTGACTCAGGTCATGTGATAGCATAAAGACAGCATAACAACATTTAGACATCAAGACTCTAAGTACCCTTGGCTTAGGAACAGAAAGCCTGGACTCTAGGAGGTTAGGCATTCCCAAAGAGGTCTTTCCAGATGTTCTAGTCACAAATGAACCATTCAAAACACCACGTTACAGCCCCAAAAGCACCATTTCTAGACAAACCCTAATATCTCTCAAAAGCACTAACAGGACTTTGAGGGTCCACATTTTAAAACCCCATTTATGTCATCAGTAAGTTTTCCACCTCCTGTAAGCCTTTTTCTTGTAAAGTATCACAGATGGAAAAATTACTATTTTGCCATTTTGCCTTCAAAGACCCAAAACTCACTATTTATCATCCAGATCACTGAATTTCTCCGCCTACATAAGTTTTCTTGTCATGAAGCATCACAGGCAAAGAATTCACATTTTCACCTTTTTTGGACCCGCAGGCGAAAAATTACCATTTTACCATTTCACCTAAAGAATCTACCCCTGGACCCTCAAAGGATCCCCAAAGCCTCTCCTGTAGTCTAAACGGTGTAATTTCAAATCCTATGCATTCCTGAATCTTCCTACTCTAAGGAGCTCATCACAAACCAAATATTGCTCAAGAATGGCAACAACCAATCTCTTAATCTATGGTAACCCTAACAGATAAATGACCCTTGCAGAAGCTCTCAGAGATTCATCCGACCTTCGAATCTAGAAAAGTCAGTCGCCATATTTCGGTCTCGACCTTCGCTTCAAACCTCCACGTCTAAGAAGATAATTTCGAAATCTCAAACCTCTAAGAAATCTCAAATCTTCCCCAAAAAGTCAAAATGTTATTTTCCCGCTTTTTGCTCTTTGGAGCCAGAGCCAGAATATTCTTCAGACCTCCAAATCAGGATCAGTTAGTGTTCATTTCTTCAGAATCGCGAGGCCTTCGAAAAGTTGTCTAAAGAACAAGAACTTTCGAAAAATCTATCTGCCAAGATTCCCTCAAATACTCTAAAAAACGTGACAAATTAGGTCTAAAAATCAAGTGCTCAACCGACTTCTGATAGTGCATCTAAAATCAGAAATTCAAATAACCAATGGTCACACCACTATAAATTCAAAACCTCAAAACTATCAAATCCACACTAATTTGCAGAAAATTCGTGGCCCAAGCAGTCATTTCTGTCCAAACCCAGAAAAAATGCGTTTTGTCTCTATTTGGCACACGGAATGCCCTTAAAAGTTCTCCCGGACCTGGAATACGGCAAAGTCAGAGCCATTTTCTCAGTTTCATCCCTGTCTTCAATAAAGCATTTCACAAACTCCTAGTTTAGGAAATGTCTGGTCATTCAATTTCACCCAACTTCAAACAACTACAAATACCCAATTTGTTCAAGCGACGATGCTTCGAAAAACCCTCGACAGCTGTCGGGGACCCAATGACTAGTCTATCAGCTTTTGTAGCTCCAAGACTCCTCAAGCTTCAAATCCCACAGATACAGCCCAAAGCGGCATTTTACAGAAAAACCAGCAGCATTCCCTGTCTAATTCTGTCAAATCGCTCAAAAAATGGTTTTTGACCTAATTTCTTGCTCGAGTACCGTAATCTTGCGTAGTCAGAAGCTGTGAATCACTTAAACCTAGGGTCATCTATTCCTAGGCCACCCTCAGATCAATTTTACCCTCTTACCCACTCAGATTACATCTGATAACTTTTTTGGCCAAAAAACCCTGATTTTACCCCCTTACCCTTTTCGTAATTTGGTTCTAACTGGACCAGTGCGACCGGAGCATCTGTGACCTCTAAAATTGATACTAACTGGGCTGACTTCCGAACTCGAGAGCTCACAAGAAGTGATGGCAGAAAGAGGGTTCGAAAAAATCCTAAAATTGATACTAACTGGGCTGACTTCCGAACTCGAGAGCTCACAAGAAGTGATGGCAGAGAGAGGGTTCGAAAAAATCATAAAGCAGATATTATTCAAAATGAGCTAAAAGATGAGATATTCTGCATTAAATGCATTCTCATCTTTAAGCCTTTTTTGGCAACCTTTGGATTGGAATCTTCCAACCCTCTCTCATTCTCCACCCTTGGATGGTTGGTTTGAATTTCAAATGCCTATAGAGTCTCTCATAGCCCTCTATTAGGCATGTCATGCATCCCCCTTTAGGCTTGAAATCAATGAGAGTATGTCAAAGGGCATCTCCCATGTCACCCACATCTCTCTCTCCATCCACCCTCAATAAGACACTCCCCATCTCACCATCCACTCAACAAACACAAACCTAATCTAGCCCTCTATGTAGCCAAGTCATCCATCCATGCCTAGCCCTCCACCTAAATTAGAATAGACATCATCCTAGCTTTCCATCTAACAACCCTTATCCTCCATCTCAACCCTTTATTTCACCAATTTAGGGTTATAAATAGCCCAAAATTCGTTCAAGGGTGGGTTGGCAACAAAAACCCTAAATCCCTAAGAGAAAAAAAGGAAGAAGGAAAATTGTGCAAAATCTTTCAACCCCAAGGTAAGGTAAGCCTAAACACAGCTCAAATTCATCTTCTCCATTCAATATATGTTAATTAAACTACTGATATGTTGTCTAATTCATGCTAGAGCACTGCTCTAATTCGGGTACACAGTAGAGGCTCAACAACCTCTATTTGCTCTTATTTTTTATCAATTTTAGTGTTGATTTTCGTATGATTTTTGTAGAGGGCTGCTTGAGCCCAAATTTTACTATGTTAGACTAGACATATGATGTTGTATATTTAATTTCATGAATTTAGAAGCTGTGGAAGGCCTCGAGATGGCCCCCCAAACAGACCTCAAAAAATGGGTCTTTTGAGACTTAGTTTCAATGAATATTTGTTGATTTTAGTTCAAATTTTCTATACATAATTTTAAGTTCAATTTTTTATATAATGTTTATATATATCTCTCTTGTTAGCATGCTTAACTTCAGGATTTTTGCAAAACCCTAAGAACTGCAAAATCGAGAAATCCAGTTGCTAGATTTTCTCCCAGTAATTATCGCATGTTTTTAGTTAATTAAAAAACAGGCATTTAATAAATAGGTGTTAGGAGGAAAATCAGGCGTTGAGATCTGGGATCCACCCTAGGGAGCCCAGATTCTTCTCCAATCCTGTCCCAAGGTATTTCTGACCTCTGAGAGTCACCCCTATGCATGTGCAACTCTCTGGGCCCTTATTTCTGTCCCAACGCCTGTTTTTAAAAACAGGCATTGGATGGAAATTCAGGCGTTGGGATGACTTTCAAGCGTTAATCTTGGGCCATAAAAATCTTTTTCAAAAATTGTCTAAGTATGAGTCAATCCTAAGGCTAATGTTAAGACCCAGGAGAGACCCCACCCCTGTGGTGGCCCCAAAACCTAAGTTGGCTGCTGGTTCAACACCCAACACCTGTTTTTCCCTGAATTAAAATTCAAACGTTGAACCAGGTCTCAAACCAAAAAACAGGCATTAGGCCTGTGATAGATGACTGCATAGCCCACTTTGGGAGATCATATCTCCACGTGGCCTATACATAAGACCTCTAGGGTTGCACAATGTGACCCTAAAAGATTTCCCCTTCCTCGAATCACGGGTCCTATAATTCTGGGACCCACCAGACCACCTTAAAAGATTGCATAAAGGTGTTAATCTAATCAGATTTCCCAATGCATGTTTTCATCTTCAATTAAAATTCAAACGTTGGAAAAACAGGTGTTGAAATAAAAAACAAGCGTTAGGCCTGTAAACCAGAAAAATTAATTTCTTTTATTTTCTACCCATTCTTTTAGGATTAACATCTAACCCTAAAAAGTCAACCAGCAAGTCATTTAGAAGGGTCC
>JAOXJP010228099.1:319-11180 GCA_025762735.1 Platanus orientalis | reverse complement strand
GCTTGATCCCACGATAATTGGTGCAATTTTGAATATCTCCCTTATTCTTGTATATAGGGACCACAATACTTTTCCTCCACTCATCTGGGATTTTTTTAGTTCTAAATATCTTATTAAATAAATACATAAAATATTTTATCTTCAGAAATCTACCAAATTGATATATTATGTGCAAAATGAGATTTATTATAACATATAAAAAAATTAGACCAAACAATCCTCATTTCATGTAATGTTTAAATTTTTCTTTAATTTTTTGATTTTTTTGAAAAAAAATTAAATAAATATATTTTTTTTCCTAAATTTTTTTTCCATGAATGTGTAGATCTATCGTAAATGTATAACATATAAAAAATTTACAAGTAATAGAGAAGAAATAGAGAGAGTACTGAAGCTTTTGTCGAAATTTGGGGTTTCGGGTTCGATCTTTCGATCTGGCTTAAATCTCCATTTTCAAACGAAATAGACTTAAATGGAGTCTTAGACTTAGTCTTTAGAAGTTAAATGAAGTAAAAAATTGCAAAAAAAAAAAACAAGAGTTTAAAGGTTTTTAAGCATCTGCGATACGGGGGTGAGTGTCTGCGAGACGCGACACGCGATATTCCCTGTATCGTGTGTCTGAAGCCTGTTTATACAAAAAAAAGTCCATTTTTCCCATCTTATCGCGAGACGGAACCGTATCGCGCGAGACGGAACCGTATCGCGCGATACGGTTTGCGATAAGTTGTCCAAAGCTCGAAATACCATAGTTATAGTATGGGGTGTTATCGTCTTGTGGAGCTGCAAAATCGATACGTCTCACACGATACGGCTCATATCGCGCGAGATTTTGAATTATGTCCAACAGACTAGCACAGGATTGTGCTTAAGATAACGAAGAATACGATACACAACATCAAGATACACAGTAGTTGGGGCATGCATAAACTGACTCACAAAGCTGACAGCATAGGCAATGTCAAGTCTGGTGATAGTAAGGTAAATAAGACGACCCACTAGACGTTGATACCTGCCAACATCAATAAGTTTGTCTCCCACATCCACAGTAAAGCTATGATTGGCATCCATCGGTGTGGCGATAGGTTTGCAAGCGGTCATACCAGTTTCTATAAGGAGATCCAAAGCATACTTCCGTTGAGAGACACAAATACCCTTTGTAAACCGAGCAACCTCAATGCCCAAAAAATACCTGAGTGGCCAAGGTCTTTAATCTCAAACTCATGTGCTAACCTTAATTTCAACTGAGAAATCTCCACTAGATCATTACCCGTGATAATAATGTCATCCACATAAACAATCGGGACAGTAAGATTAGCACCACCAATACGTTTGAGAAATAAAGTATGATTAGCGTGGCTCTAAAAATGTCCAACTGAATGACAGCAAGGCGGAAGCATTCAAACCAAGTCCGGGGAGATTGTTTGAGGCCATAAAGGGCTTTCTTAAGGTGACAGACCTTACCTTTCGAAGGTGGTAGAAAACCAGGTGGAAGCTACATGTACACTTCCTCAGCTAAATCACCGTGAAGGAAAGCATTTTTGACATTGAACTGGTGGAAAGACCATCCTTGTTAGCAGCAATGGAAATAAGGACTCAAATAAAGTTGAGCTTAATGACAAGAGCAAAGGTCTCCTGATAATTAATCCTATAGGTTTGAGTGTATCCTTTTGCAACCAGCTAAGCCTTATAACGATCAATTGAGCCATTAGGTTTGAGCTTGACAGTGTAAACCCATTTGCACCCAACAGAAACTTTGTTACGAAGTAGATTAACAATATCCCAAGTGTCATTTTTCTTAAGAGCAACCATTTCTTCCTATATAGCAACCTTCCACTGTGGTTGAGAAAGGGTGTTTGCAACATTGCGAGGCACAGACACAGAAGACAAAGCAAGAGCAAAGCGACGATACGAAGGAGATAAGGATTGATAAGACACAAAGTTAGACAAAGGATATTGAACACAAGATCTAACACCTTTTCTAATGGTTATAGGAAGATCAGAGTCATGAAGAGCAGAAGGATTACCTGGATCAGGAGCTTGAGCCAAAGAGACATCTTGGCTGGGAACAAGAGGAACAGTCAAAGTGTCTGATTTCTTCTTTCTGGAATAAACTTGAAGAACCTTTTCTCCCTCACCATGAACATCCGAGTCAAAGATAAAAGCTGGTACAGGAAGAGGAGGAGAAGACTCTGCAGAAGAATGCTTCCCCTGAGAAGAACTAGGAGAAGAAAAAAACAAAATTGTTTCATGAAAGGTAACATTCATAGAAACAAACCGTTGCTGAGAAGCAAGATGATAACACTTGTAACCTTTCTGGCTAGGAGCATTCTCCAAGAAAATGCATTTAAGAGTTTTAGGATCAAATTTAGACCACTGGGATTTATCCACATGTACATAGCAAATGCACCCAAATACGTTAGGGGAAATAGGGAACAAGGATGCAGGAGAAGACAAGACATCAAGGGGTGACTGAAAGTTAAGCACGCGGCTAGGAATTCTATTAATGAGAAAGACCGTTGTTTGAACTGCATCTGACCAGAAGGTTTTGGGGACATTCATAGTGAATGACAATGCAGGAGCCACTTCAAGTAAATGTCTATTTTTTCTCTCCGCAACCACATTTTGTTTTGGTGTACCAAGACATGTTGTTTGATGAAGAATTCTCAACTAGTCAAGAAATGAGGAAAAAGCATGGGATATATATTCACCACCATTATCAAACTGCAAAATCTTAATTTTCTTATTGAACTGGGTTTCAACCATCTTATGAAAGGAGACAAAAGAAGAAAAAACATCACTCTTCGATTTTAATAAATAAATCCAAGTAACACGAGATTAGTCATCAACAAAAGTTACAAAATATTTAAACCCAGACAAAAAAACAGTAGGAGCAGGTCCCCATACATCAGAGTGAACAATATCAAAAATAGATTCACTTTTATTTAAACAAATTGGATAAGAGGTTCGACAATGCTTGGCATACTCACAAGGAGCACAATGAAAAACAGAACTACAACTAGAAGAAAAATGGGGAAACAATTTTTTTAAAATAGAGAGAGAAGGATGGCCTAGACGGTTATGCCACTAAGAAAGCTGCATGGAACTAAGATTGCCATCATTTATTGCAGGAGCTAAAAGCTGTTGAACAGGTAATGCGGAATGTGGAGGGATATCTAGGATATATAGGCCATTGTCCTCATGTCCCCTACCAATAATCTTCCTCGAACTCAAGTCCTGAAAGACACAATGAGAGGTAAAAAAAGTTATACTGCAGTTTAAGGACTTGGTCAAATGACTAACATGAAGAACGGATGTTAAAGGTAGGGAAGGGGTGATGGGTATGTTTCCCTTGCCAGCACTAGACGAATAGGAACCATCGACAATACGTACCTTATCCTTCCCATAACAAATAGAATAAGAGGAAAAAAGAGAAGACGTACCAGTCATATGATTAGAGGCCCCTGAATCAATAATCTAGGAGTGACCAAGAGAAGAGACACTAGCACTGAATGCAGAGGCAGAGGTACCTGAATGAACAAACGAGATCTGAGGAGAGGACGTGGATGTATCCAAACTCGACATAAAGCGTCGCAAAGCCTCAATCTCATCACGAGAGGAGCTGAAAGCAGACTCAGTAGATAGTGTAGGTGTAGGATCTGGAGTAATAGAGATCACTGAATTAGCACTTGAATAGCCTCCACGAACAAAACGAGAACCACCACGTCCTCCAGCAAATGAGCCACATTGAGGACGACCCTGAAACTCCTGGGGACGACCATGTAAGTCCCAACATGTGTCCTTTAAATGCCAAAAACGACCACAATGATCACATTTGAATTTATCTCTCTCATCCCCTGAAAAACCGCCTCGAGCATCTCTGAAACTGCCCTGACCAGCACTACTACGTCACATGGGAGCCACCACGGCCACCCCACTGATTAGGTGAGAGAAGAGCTGATTTTTCTATAAAAGAGAGTGATGTAAGGTTCAACATGGCATGCCTACGATCCTCTTCTTCCTGGACATATGAGTAAACTTCGCTAAGTGACGGGAATGGATCATTCCCTAAAATCTGTATGCGAATACCGTCATATTCAAAATTAAGACCAGCTAAAAAATCAAACACTCTGCTCTCTTCCATCTTGTGATATTCAACAACATCATCAAAACACTTGGGGTGATAACTTTTGTAGTAATCAATCTTACCACATCCCTTTAAGTGTAGAATAGTATGAAGAGAGAGATTTATCACCTTGACAGAAATAAGCCACCTTCTGTCGCAGATCATACATCCTGGCTTTATTGCCCTTCTTTGAATGTGTCTAAATCATAAAGTCCCAGATAGCTTTGACAGTCGGTAGATACATGAAAGTGTTAGAAATCTCTGGCTTCATGAAATGGAGTAACCAAGACATAACAATGGCATTTTCCGCCTCCCATTTAGGAAAAGTAGGAGCGCTGGAAGTTAGAGCTTTGGTCGCACCTGTCAGATATCCGAGTTTCCCTTTACTAGTAATATATATTTGTGTAGAGTGAAACCAAGGTAGAAAATTGCTGCCATCAAACCGAACTGTAGAAATGAAAGTGTTTGGATTATCATGTACCACTTCCAGCCCGCCAGAAGGCACGGATGTGATATCGCTTGTTTCTAACATACTTGAAACTTCAAAATAAGGGTATCACACATCAACAAAACCTCCACAATCACTAATCCCACACAATCACAACTGGGAAGAGCACAAATGACAAGGAACACGCACGGTTAGGCTTCAATACGAGGTCAGGGAGGTGAAAATAGCCCTGAATCACAACAACAGGTAAATCACAACCACCAACACACTTAATTACTCACACATAGTGATTACCAACTAGTAGAACTTGATTTGAGAGTCGAAATTAATTTTCGAAGCATAAAAATCGTAAAAAAAACCCCCAAAAAACATCAGGCGTTAAGGTGCATAGACGAAAATCTTCACCGACACTTCCGATTCTCCACTAAACGACGTAAGACCACTTTTGAATGATCCCTTACATAAAAACGACCCAGCTATTAGAGATCATCCATTGAAAAAAAAAAACCTGAGGTAGTCAGATCGAACATTTTTCTCAAATCTGGCCGTTTTTCCATTTTTCATAAAATTGCCCAAAAAACCCTGTTTCGATCGCTGAAAAATCATGAAAAATCTTGATAAATAAATCACCACGATAAAAAAAACCCTCACTTTTGGGTTCCACCCAACGTATGGATCTGCTGACGTCAGCAATACTTTTCTTCGCCTTTTTTCGATGCAATCAGTCTTCGATCGTGAACCTGCTTTGATACCAAGTTGGAATTTGTGGGAGTGAAAGAGAGGAGAAAGAGAAGAAGAAAAAGAGGAAAAAGAGAAAAAAAAAGGAGAGAAACGCAGGGAGAGTCAATTACTTCTCCCACACGATATTGTACTTTATTATATATTAGGGTACAATAAGATGTAAAATACCATTATACACTCACACATGCACTCTACATATACGCCTACAAAAAGAAGCAAAAACACCCAACTAAGAAGCCAGACACTACAACTCTTCACTCTAAACAAAATACCACTCCCTCTCATCAAACTCCTCTTTAATGGATATCCAATCAAACAAAGAATGATAAATAAAACAATAAATATCCTCCAGAGATCTCGAGATGCCCCCAAAGATTCTATAATTTCTTTCCTTCCAAAGACCCCAACAAATGGCCCCCGGCAGGAAAGACCAAATGGTAGGTAGGCAAATCAACTTGATCCCGAATTTGCCAACCAGAAATCAAATCACAAAAATGGGAGGAAAATGACCAAAAAATATTTAAAAAATAGAGAAAGGAGCCCCAAACCTGGTAGGCCAAAGCACAATGAGCAAATAGGTGATCCACCGATTCCTCTTCCCGCAAACACAACACACATCTGTTAGCCAAATTTCAACCTCTACTCTAAAGATGATCGAGAGTAAGAATTTTATCCAAGACAACAGTCCAGATGAAAAATAAATTTTTTGTCAGAATACTTGGGATCCAAGTGCCTTTGAAAGGAAATGACCTATTAGTGTGCCCAATCATCTCAAGGTAGAAAGACTTAGATGTAAATCTACCGTGCTTAGTAAGATGCCATTCTAACCCATCCGCCACATAATAATCAAGTTCTTAAACAAATAAAGTTAAAAATTAATTTAACCATTAATATTGTGACGAGAACATTATTTTGGATTTATAAAGCACATGACCTCCAACATTTTATGGTAGAAGGCATGTATGTCATGTGCGTCACACTTAAGGCGTGAACCTTAAGCCTTGAGGTGTTTTCCTTAAACCTCCCATTAAGGCGAGCCTCAAGGTTTAAACCTCACAATCAATTTAAAATATTAGTATGTAATACTAAAGGGGGAGAACCTAATCTTCTTGCTACCTCTGGACTGCATAACTTTTTGTCAATTGATTAGGTAGTACTTCATAGCATTCTCCTTGCTATTCCATGAAAAATTCCTCTCCAACATCTTAGACTCTAATGCCATCAAAGCTAGAAGAGTGAAGAGAAGGAAGTAAATGGGGAGCCAACAAAAAAGCTATAAATAAAGTTTATTTTTCTTCACTTGGAATTCGATAGATAGTCTTTTTCCCAAAAATTTGTCTTTTTTCAAATTAAATCACAACCAAATCCTATAAAACCTTGGAGTAGTGGCTCATCCTAAGGGGTAATCTCATGTAAGAGGTACGAAGATGATTGAATTTAAAACCCAATCCCTACTAGCGCTACCATGTCATCCACCATGCCAATAGCAATGACTTCACTTTTCTAATTTATCTAATGGTGGAACACTACTTTAAAGCAAGGCAATGTGCATTTTAAGTACTTGACTTTTTTCATCAATAACCTTGCAAAATGGAATCGTCCTCAAATTAAAGATCACATATTTGTTTCCCATCCTCACCCGCCTAGAATCATTCTGATATACAACCTTCTACTACGAGATACCACAAGATATTACTTTTTACTCCTCCATGTTGCAAGATTCCCACCTATAAACGAACAATAACCTGATGTAGATCTTCTATCTATGACTGAGCCTATCCAATCTGCATCTGCGTATACTTCAACTCTCATATAGCCATTATTAGAAAACAACAAACCTCTTCCTAAAGCTGACTTTAAATATCTTAGCATACGATGTGTAGCCATCAGATGGAGAAGTTCTTGGAGTGTGCATAAATTGGCTAACCACACCAACAAAGGCTATATCAAGCCTTGTGAGAGCAAGATATATGAGCTTGCCAACAAAGTCTTTGGTATCTTCCAATATCAATATTAGGTTTTCCATCTTGATAATTTAACCCATGACTAACTTCAATATAAGTTTCTACAAATCTAGTCCCCAATAATCTCGTCTCTGTCAATAGAACTTAAATGCATTTTCTTTGGAAAATGAAGATACTTTTCCATGAACGAGCAACTTCAATTCCCAAGAAATAGCACAATACTCCCAAACTTTCACTTCAAACTCACTATTTAGGTGAGCTTTCAAATGTTGTACTTCTTCTCAGTCATCCCCAGTGGTCATTATATCATCCACATAAATTATAATTGCAGTTGTCCCACTCAGTGTCTACTTAAAATATAGAGTATGGTTCGCCTGAGACTGTTTGTATCCAATCTTTTTTAAACTCCCATTGAGTCTTTCAAACCAGGCCCATGGAGACTGTTTAAGTCCATATAAAGCTTTTTTTAACCTACACAACTTACCTTCACTTCTTGGAATCTGGAAGCCTGGAGGTAGCATCATGTACACATTCTCGTAGAGATCACAATGGAGGAATGCATTTCTCACATCCAACTGCCAAAGTGGTCAACCTTTATTGGTTGCAATAGAAAACAAAACTCTAATTGACTTCATCTTAGCCACTGGTGCAAAAGTTTATTGGTAATCAATGTCATACGTTTGGGTATTATATCATTTGGCAACCAATTTTGCCTTATATCTTTCAATCGATCTATCAACTTGTATTGATAGTGTAGACCCACTTACACCCTAGAGGTTGCTTTCCCATTGGAAGGTCAACAAGTTCCCATGTCCCATTCTTTTCGAGAGTTGTCATCTCTTCACATATAGCATCTCTCCACAGGCTTTGAGAAATAGTCTCTTTTAGATTTGAGGAAATAGATACAAAAAACACTAACGTAAAAAAAAGAGGTGTAGGAAGGATTCAATGAATGATAAGAAACAAAATTAGAAATAGAGTGATTAGTATAAGACCTCTTCCCTTTTGTTTTCATCAAGTAAACCCCAGCACACATGGAACAATCATCAACAAAAGTAACGAAATAACAAAATCCAAATAATGAAGTAGTGGGAGAAGGTCCCCAAATATTAGAATGGACAATTGAAAAAAGATCATAACTTTTATTATTACTAAGAGGATATGAGTTCCGAACATGCTTGGACAACTGACACACTTCATAATTGAACTCCAACACATTACCAAAAGAAAAAATACTTGGAAACAAAAGTTTCATAGATGGGTGTAAGGTATTAATTTAAAACAAACTCTTCTAAATAAACTCAATTCAGAATTCTAATATTGATTTGTAGCACTTATTCATAGATAAATAAACAAATAAGATTTATTTGCAGCACATATCCCACAACTTTTTATCGAGACATACACTAAAACCAGACTAACTTTAACAAGACTGAATTACTAATTCCTGATATTAGCTAATTTGTACATGGAGACAAATAACAATTGATTTTCCTTTTCTAAATAAAGGAAGTTATTGGGATAAGGCTTCGATGAAGAAATTAAATCCTTACCAATTCTTCTTTCCTTTTTTCAAAGAAGAAACAAATAAATTATTTCTGAAATTTAAAATTACTCATAGACCTAGTAGAACATAAATTTTGTAAATCATAAACACTCTTAAACTAAGAATAGAAGACTTTCCAAAAATCTAGCAGAATTCAAGTTAGCAATCCTACCATGATTATGCATTCTCTTTACTTTGGACATAACACACTCGAGACCATTCCACAAACTACACAACATCAGGTTTGTTGGCTAGAAAATCAACTAAGTTTTCCCAATAGCACCAGGCGTTATACATTTTTTGGTAGTGATCATCATCATCAACATCTAAGCCTCACTCTAAATGAATACAATTCTGCCTTCTGGACTCCCTAAGGTCTATTACAACACAAGCCTTTAGAGGGTTTTTTTCTTTCTGTTGTTTTTTTCCTCGCAATCTCAATCAATGTCATTTTCAGCCTGCCCTTGTCGTTTTAGAGCCTTTATCTTATACCAAAACAATCCTTACCAATGCCATCATCGGTCTTTGTTGCACATGACCAAACAGCTCAGTCGACTCTCCCAAATTTGATGACCAATTGTAATAAGAAGATAAAGGCAGCATTACAAAGATGACCAGCAGCATGAGAGGTACTGCAGAAAGACCCCAGCCTAGCAGAAGACTAATTCATCCCACCCCAACACCCGATCAACAAACTTAACATTTTTTAAAAGAGGATCGTGAGAAGTCCAAGAGAAGAGAAGAGAAAGTGCAATGTCGGGCAGCTTGATAGGGTCAACAACCGCATTCTCAAATATATGTGCATTACGCTCTCTCCACACTACCCAGCAAATTATAGTTGGGACTGCCTTCCATAGAAACTTTCCTTTTGCTGGTAGATCAGCTAATCTTTCAAGGCTCCATAGCTCTAATTGCAGACGCATGGTAGTGGGCATTACCCAAGGCCTATGAAATCCCTGCAGGAAGAATCCCCATATCGAAAAGGCCACCCCACAATGAAGAAAGAGATGACAAACAGATCCGGCATCAGCTAAGCACATACTACATCTATTGGCCATGTGAAATTTGATCACCAATTAGAGCTATGACGCTAGACAAACTCCAAAATGTATCAAATAGGTGGGCTTAGATAAATGGGAAAGGGGTATGAGGTTCAGGTTTAAGGTTTTGGTTTAGAAGAGAATGAAGGTGCTGATTTCAGTGGTTTAGTGTTGTTATAAAGACTATTACAGCAGCACTTATAAGTACAAATAAGGGGTGGCTATAAGTATAAAGTGGGGTCAGCTGAAAGAAACTAAACAAAAATGGAATATGGTTTGAAAGGATGAAAGAGGGATTAAATAAAGTCTATGAAGAGCTTCAATAATAGAATAAAATGATCTTGGCGGTTGAGTGATCTTGGGGGGACCTTCCATTTGATCTGGTGTTTCCTTCCTCAAGCCATCTAGTGGGTTGTTTGGAAGGAAAGGAATCTCCAAATATTTGAGGACAAGGATGTTAAGTATGAGAGGCTTCTAATCCATATTTATGAGAGGCTTCTAATCTCCAGACATTGGGCCTCTATCTCCCCTTCCTTTGATGAGACTAAGTGGTGGGTTACTTGGGATGGGTTTTACATTGGTGGACATATGTATCCTTTTTTTGTTGTTTTCGGGTGCTTGGTTAGTTGAGTTGGCTATGTTTTCTTGTTCTCTTCTCTGTTAGTTTTCTTTGTTGCTTGATGTCTTTGCCTTGTGGCTTTATTATTTAGCTTCGGCTTTTTCAATAAAATCATTTTATCTCTCCAAAAAATAGAAGAAAAAAAAGAGTTTCAAGAAGTCTCACCTTGAATTGTTATAGAGTCCACCAAAATATCATTAATGAAATCCACCATTAATAGCACTTTAAAATCTACCAAAGCTTTCATCCCTTTGAATTAAAGAGAATACATCTATTTATAAGCCAAAGTGCTGGCCATCTAAAGCCTAGATTGGGGGGGGGGGGGGGGGGGGGGGGGGGGGGGGGGGGGGGGGGGGGGGGGGCGGGGGGGGGGGGGGGGG
>JAOXJP010228098.1:0-11180 GCA_025762735.1 Platanus orientalis | reverse complement strand
TTTAAACAGAGCGGAATGGCGGAACAGGATTCATGTAGCCAACCCCAAATAGTTGGGATAAGGCTGTTTGTTGTTGTAAGTTGGATCATTAATCTAGGCATAACATTAAGTTCAAGAATTCTTTAGACTTTATCAATTTGCAATATGATTGATTTTGTATCCTATGTGGGTTTGGTGGAGAAGATAGATGAAGAGCTTTATTTAGGTGGTTTGGTAGAATTTAAGCTAAGGTGGAGATTTATTAAGATGTTGTCTTAAATTCAACCCGAAAGTAGCCCGAAGTGCAACCCGTTTGTGTGATTCAGAAAGTGAACCAAAAAGCCCAAAAAATAGGCAAACAATGAGAAGCATGAAACCTTCACCATGGGAGTCTGGGGGTGATTTTGGTCCAATAACCCAAATGAAGGTGATCATCTACTAAGAAGAAATCGAGAGGGAAGGTATGGTGATGAGATTAGATTATGATACCAATCCTATTATGATGGTTGCCAATCTAATGGTGAAGAATATGATTATGGGATTGGATGAGGAATTTGAGCGAATAAGGAGTATAATGCAACAGATCTCACATTAAGACTTAATCGAGATCATGCATGAGGTTGCTTAACCAGATTCAATCGCTCGAAGACATAAAGTTCTCTCTCATTCAGATCTATCTGTGGCTACAAAGGGAAATGAATCTCGAATTCATCATAGTGCATCACATGAAGGATTGGAATCATAACAACAACAAAGATCTTTTATTGCTAATGGACTAGCAATTAGGAACAATCCGAGGACAAAATGGATGAGGGAGATGACCTCCTTGTTGAAGGAAGACTTGATCATGCTTTTATATCAGTCGGAATATAAAAATCATAATTACATGAATTAGATAAACTAATACACTGACGGTGTAATGGTAGACAATAATAGTGGAGGTGAAAGGCAATTTGGTCAGGAGAATTGGGTTGATGTTTATGTTGTAGCCTTTCCTGATGCTATATGAAATGATGTGAATGAAAAGAAGGGAGATCAAGCACCATTGCAAAAGGATGGGAGGTTTGACGATGCTCATGCTAGAGGTAACATGGATGAACAATACTAGGTTTAGAGGAGAATAGATCCACTAATAAAGCCGAACCAAGATGATCAGGTGCAACTGAACATTTGGAAAGAAAAACCTCAAGGTACCGGAGATCAGCTTATCGGCATGCCAAATTGGGTTTCCTTGTTTGGCAATGTTAGGAAGGGAGAGGAAGTTCTATCCCTCATATGTTGAACCAAAGAAGGTGGATGGTTAGACTGTAGCTTTTTGCTCGGAAGCAATAGTTGATAAAGAAGTTGAGAAATGAAAAAACACATCAGTGGGATTTTTCTTGGGCAAATGTTCGAACTACTCTTATGTTTAAGGATGTGAAAAATTAAGGGTAACCTGGAAGTCACTCTTATTGATGATGGAAAATTTGTTTTTCTATTTAGTTGTCAAGAAGACAAGTTGCAAGTGCTAAAGAGAAGTCCATGGTAAATTGCAAGGACTTTATTTTTAAAATCATGGGTGCCAACTATGGAGATGAAAAAGCCTAAGATACATGAGCTCCCTTTGTGGATATCAATCCCTAGTGTTTTTTTCCTTTCTTTCTTTCAACTTTGGTTAAGTGAAGCCTTAAGCATCATTGTAGTGCAGTGGGAAATCTGTTACTCATTGATAAATTCACAAAGTCAAGAGAAAGATTAGCATTTGCGAGACTATGTGTGGAAGTGGATGCATCTATGGAATTGAGGGATAATATTACTATGTCAACAAAGGATAGAAAGAGCTTCATGCAGGAGGTAATTTATGATTAGAAACCTTCTCATTGTGAGGAGTGTAAATGCTCTGGACACTCCAAGACCCAATGTCCTAAATAGGTTAAGACAAAGTAGGTATGGATGTTGAAGAAACCAAATAAGACAAGAGACTAAGAAGCTTCTTCCAAGAGAGGAGAAGAGAGGGCATGAATGAGGAAGGACAGTGAGGAGGATAACCATCAAAGAAGCCCCAAAATTTTTTTATTATTAGCCGACTTGGAGGGGGAGATTGATGTTGTACTTGATTCTCAAGGAGTTGCCACCTGATTAAACCCAAACCCATATAACAAAAGGGAATTCAGTGTTGGATGAAGCAGGTGGGGATGAACATCAACAGGAAGTAGGAATTTTAAGCACTCTAGTGGATGTGACATTACAACAAAAGGAGATAGGGAAAGATGGTGATGTAATCAACGTAAGGATTCTTGGAGAAGTAACCCAAGTCAATGATTGCCCATCTAGTGTATTAGAAAGCATGGGGACCCAATTGATACAAATGGTAAAAGAAAAAGGTTGTGAAAATTTAGTGGACAGTCTCTAACTAAGCAGAGTTAAACATGAATAAGTTATTTGCTTAGAACATCCGAAGTATGAATGCCTTAGAAAAACAAAATGAGATTTAAACTATGATGAAAAGTGAGGACTTTGAATTGTGTATTTTGGTGGAAACAAGGGTTAAGAGCAACAACAAAGATATTATCATGTAGAGATCCTTTTAGATTTGGAGCCTAGTTGAAAACTACATGAAACAATAGAATTGAAGAATATGGCTCTTATTCAAAAAAGATAAATTGAACTTCACTGTGGTGGGAAAATCATCTCAAATGAGTACAAGAGTTCTGAAATGCAAAGTATCAAAACATGGATTTCTATGCTTGGCTATCCATGCCTTTAATAGTCATGAGGAAATGTTTCACTTGTGGGAGGAACTGGAGCGGGTTAGGAGTAACTTCTTTATGCCATGGATTGTCTTAGGGGATTTGACTGTGTGAGATATTCACATGAAAAGATGGGAGGGGAGAACACAAATGTTGTAGCCCTGGATGAATTCAATTGTTGTCTTATGGAGTCAGACCTCTAAGATCTAAAATGGTGGGGACAAAACTATACATGGTGGAACAAGAAAGTTAACTTCTTTATGCCATGGGTTGTCTTAGGGGGATTTAACTGTGTGAGATATTCACATGAAAAGATGGGAGGGGAGAACACAAATGTTGTAGCCCTTGATGAATTCAATTGTTGTCTTATGGAGTCAGACCTCTAAGATCTGAAATGGTGGGGACAAAACTATACATGGTGGAACAAGAAAGTTGGGGAAGATGAAGTAGAATGCAAACTAGAAAGAGTGCTGGTGATGGATATTGGATCAGTAATTACCCTTTTTCAAATGCACACTTCCTTCTACCTTGAGCATTAGATCACTCTCCAAGTTTGATTAATGTAGAGGTCAAAATAATGGGTGGACCCAAACCATTTAATTTTTTTGATATGTGGGTGAAAGCATGAGGAGTTTCTTGATGTAGTAAGGGAGGGATGCAAACTTGAATTTTTAGGAAACACTTTATACCAGGTTGTACAAAGGTTAAATTTACTCAAAATCCAAACTCAAAAGTTGGAATATTGATACATTTGGCCAAGTTGATGCACAGATTGCCAATACTCTAACTGAAATGTACAAAATTCAACAAGTAAGGAGAAATGATATAGACAATGAGGATCTGGTAAGGCTTGAAAAGGAGATTACTATGGAGTATAACAGATTGACTAGGCTAGAAGAAAGTATGTTGAAGCAAAAATCAAGAGTTTAGTGGTTATAGTTGTGTGATGGGAACAATGTCTTCTTTCACAGTTCAAAGCAATATGGGAAATAATAAGGGAGGATGTAATAAAGATAGCGAGACATTTCTTCAGATATGAGAGACTCCTTAAAGAAGTAAATACAAATTAACTTTATTTGCTTTATTCCAAAGAAAACAAAAGAGGAAGCATTAAATGGTTTTAGACCCATTTCCTTGTGAAACTTCTTCTATAAGTTCATTACCAAGATTATTTCCAACAAATTGAAAAAGGTTATGGAAAACCTAGTTAGTCACAATTAATCTACATTTATTAGGGACCGATCAATCCTTGACAACATTTTGGTGTGCCATAAAGTAGTAAAGGACTTTGAAATAAAGAACCATTCTCCTTCTACAATTTTGAAGATAGATTTGAAGAAGGCCTATGATTCTCTATTTTGGGAGTTTATGGAGGAGGTGCTAATAAATATGGAGTTCCTAAAATAGTTTACTAACTAGATTATGAAATGTATTATCAATCTAAAGTTCTCCATTCTAATAAATGGATGCCCAACAAGATTTTTTGCAAGCTTGAGAGGGTTATGCCAAGGAGATACAATATCTTCTTACTTGTTTAATCTAGCAATGGATATTTTCACCACACTCATGGAGAAGGAGGTATCAGAAGGAGTTATCTGAAGGGAAAATCTCCTTGATTCAGAAGTGTAGAGGTACTAAATTATCTCATCAAGCTTTTGTAGATGACTTAATGATATTCTTCATGGAGGATAAAAATTCTCTTCTAGCAATCAACAACACTCTCATTTTTTTTTTTTGACATCTTCGAGCTTGAAGTGAATAGATTGAAGTTAGTTAGATTTTTACAGGTATCTCGGACCAAATGCATGAGTTACTGAAGCATATATTGGAGTTTAACATAGGCTAACTCCATTTGAGGTACTTAGGCATCCCCTAATCTCAAGAAAACTATCATTCCAAGATTACAATCCTCTTCTAAATATGGTTAAGAGTCTCGATGGTTGAAAGCAAAAAGTTTGTCATATGTTAGAAGATTGGTGCTCCTCAAATAAGTTCTCGAGGGTTTCAATGTCTACTAGTTTGGAGTGTTTGGATTATCTTAAAAAAAAAAAAAAAAAACCAACTAGAATCCATGTTTGCTAGGTTTTTATAGGCATGTCCTAATCTCTAAAGAAAGCTCCACACAATCAATTAGGCGGATGTTTGTAAAACATTTGATGAAGGAGGCCTGGACATAAGGAGAGTAAAAGAAATGAATACAACTAGCATTATGAAGCAAGTTGGGTGGATATAAAAAAAAAAAAGTCTCTGGGTACATTGGGTGCATGCTAGATATTTAAAACAAGAGACAATCTGGACTGTTAGAATTCTTTCGGATAGCCCGTGCGTATGGATGAAAATATTGAGGATCGGGGGAATGATGGAGAATCATGTTGTCTCTTTGAGTGGGAGGGGAGATAAGACAAAACTATGATTGGATAAATGGCACCCGGATGGGGTTCTCATAAGACTTTTTGGGAATCATATAAGCTATAATGTTGGGATCTTCTATTCTCTTTAACATAGAATGGGTTACAAGGCCAACGAGGTCTCCATTACTGATGCTGATTTGGGAATCACTTCCAAGGATTGAAAGCCTTCATCATCTAGAGGAAGATAGAATGGTTTGGATCGAAAGTGCTAATGAGGTATTTTCTACAAGAATAGCATGGGAGATTACTAGACAACATGGAGCTAAAGTGGACTGGTACAATGTATTATGGTTTCTGAACCATATCCCTAAACATTGCTTTATTACATGGAGTGTTTTAATGAGGAAGATCCTAACACAAAGTTTGCTTTGTAAACTTAAAAGTCTCCAAAATTCCCATTGGAATAGTAGGGAGACGGTTAACCATCTCTTCTTCCAATGTACCTTCTCAAGTGTTGTTTGGAGGGGAATAACAAGAACAATATGCATACAAGCCAACGCATTAGACCGGTTTCAATCGAGTGAAAATGGATACGAACCACTTTCAAAGGAAATGAGATTGTAGCAACCATTGGTAAGCTGGCCTTTAATGGTGCAATACATCATACTTGGAGGGAGAGAAACCAGAGATGGTTTGGGAACTCTAGTCGAACAATGGGGATGATCATTAACACAAATCCACAATGAAGTTCAAGCAAAGGTTTCTAAGATGTCAACAGTTTATGAAGATACTCCCTTGAACCAACATATGATGTCGAACTGGCAGATAGAGATGGCCACTTCTAATGTGCAACCACAGATTTGTCTTTGGAGTAGACTCCAAATGAATTACATCTCTCTTCACTGTGATGGTTTAGTGATAGCCACAAGAGCAGATTATGGAGGATTAATAGAGACTTAATGGGTTCAACCATAGTGGCATACGCTAGATTGATAGGGCCCAAACATGTGCTATGGACCAAATGTTATGCACTCTTAAAGGGGTTGGAGTTAGCATGGGGGAGATTATTTAATAAACTTGAGATTGCAATGGATTCAAAGGTGGCTGTAGGAGTATTGAATCGCACATTGCCTGCCCATGGAGAGTGATGCTATTGGTGACAAGTTATGGAAGATAGTTCTTGGCTAGGAGCATTATCAAAACAAACAAATCTGGAGGGAGGTGAACCAGCCAACTGACTTCCCTCTTTTTCTATGGTAGACACAATTGTGTTAAATCCTTGTGATTTTCTTGTAAACCTTAAGAATGCAATTCTAAAGGATTATATACAATGTTCTTACACATGGATGTAGCTTCCTCTTTACATTAATACAATTATTACTTACCAAAAAAAAAATTTCCAATTTATTGGACGTAAAGAATGGGCACCAATTATGATACACCATTAATTTGTTTTTATTCATTGATAAATAAATATATAAATTATAATAATATATTAGTTTATAGCTTTTTCTCTCTAAAAAATTATATAATGCTACAACTGATGGAGTCATTGGTTTTAGTAGATTTTATATTCAAATACAATGACTTATCAGACAAGTACAAAGAAGTTAAGTATCGGCTTCTAAATATTCCTTGACCATTATAGATTTATGTTATCAATCGTGGTACAACAATTACCAACAAATAGGGGCGGAGCTAGGATATTCTGGTAGGGGGGCAAGTAAAAACAATTAGCTGAAAAATTTATAAATATACTAACATATATATCATTTACTCAAAGAAATATTTCTCAATAAAAAGTCATTTACAACTGTGTACCATTTGTTTACAAAAAATAATTGCCCCCTAAAAATCCATATACAATTATAGTGGTAATTGTCTACGAGGAGGCCTCATGTTTTGAAAGCGTGGGATGATCTTCTCATTATTGATGCTATTAAAAACATTTTTCTTAGTATCAGTGATTAAACAATCATTCATCCAATCATCTCCCACGTATACCCGTAACTCAACATGACAACCAACTTACCAACAGGAATTTCCATGCCTATTTCCACGTCCCGTACAAAGGGCCCTCCCTTGTCCATGAGTTTGAATCATCTCCAGTTTGAATGGATTGATATCATACTAGTACCAACTAGTGCATATCACACTAGTACCAATCAGTGGGTGACATGATGCATGATGAAGGTTGTATTGACTGAGTTCACATCATCTCCTATTTGACTGGATAGATACCACACCACTCTCTGCTTAGGATGTGACCAATGCCTAACAAAGGGTACATTGTAATAAATGATACTTATTTACTATGTATTTGTTGTAAAACCCTCATTTGATCCATATGTATTAACCTAAACACCTTTGTTAGGCCACATTTCATACATTGATTGGTAGTAGTGATATCTGTCCATTCAGACTGGAGATGATTCAAATCACATTAACCGAAATATATGGGTTATAGGCAGTTATTACTGTAGATGCACAATAAATATGCACATGTATATTTATTAATACATCATTTGTTAAATAGTGTCACTTCCTTGGCAGAAACTAGCGTGTTACCTGTCCATTCAGACTAGAGATGATGTGAACCCTTTGTCCATCACCTTGTAATAGATAGTTTCCATTTGAAAATCTCATTTTAGATCTTTCGTTTCCTCCCCTTCTTATATTCAAATCAAACAATAATGTTTCTCCATGATTATTCATAAGATCGATCAACATTCCAACCCCTTATCAGAGAGTTGTCGTATTTGAATCCTTGATTCTCCTTGGTCTTTAATTTTCTTTTTGTGTCCAATCTGATAAGTTCTTCCATGGATTTAGGTTATATTTTTTGTGTTAGACAAGGGAAGCAACTAGACTTTTGTTGATGAAGAGAATGAAGCAAATGTTCTGTCCAAGATTTTGGTGTATAAGACCATGGGAACGACATGTGGAAGAAAATAGACAGGAATTTGGGTGGGTTAGAAGAAATTTCAAATTCCTGCCCATTTCCTCCATGTTTCATCTCCATGGTCCTGGATACCAAATCCTGGACAAAACAATAACATAGACAATCATTCTTAAAAATAAAAAAATAAAGGGAAAAGAAGAGATTGTAGTTACATGATTGGAAGAAACCGTAGTTTAGAGGAAAGAAAAAATATATATTTTATTTATATCATTGAAAGCAAGTGATGTTTAAGCAAAGAAGAAGAATAATGATTGTCTGTATTAACGCATGATGTGGTTTTAATTTTGGTGTCTGTTTTTGACCACCTACTTTTTTATATGAACATTTGTTTGCAATATGTGTCAGCTTATACTTCATCATAGACGCTATAAAGACTTTTTCATCACAACATTTTTTGATTTTTTTTAAAGCTTTAATCCTTTCTATTTTTTTTTTGGTAATAATCTCTTCTGTTAATACATTTCCTCTCTTCTACTAAATAAAATGAAAGAAGAAAAATTCAATATACAACTATAGGTTTTCATAAACTTCTCTCTAACTACTTGAGTAATCTGGTTAACGTGGTTTTTTGAAGTGGCTAGACTCGTTACTCTAACTTATCAGGTGCTTTTTCTGTGTTGACACAGGCATATGTAGGCATGCCATTGGTTGACACATGATATGTTTTTGACTCTCTTTTTACACCTAAACACCTTTTTGAACCCCCAACACATGTGTCAGCTCATAATTCACCATAAACACAATAGACACTTTGTCATCACAGAACATTTTTTTTTTTTTTTGGAATTTGAGGGGGGCCGCTTGCCCTTACGTGGCAGAGCCACTGATAAGCCCCGGCGGTCCTATGTGCCTCCACTGCCAAAAAATCAATAGATGGAATATTAACTGTTGCCAACAAAAAATATGGAATCTCACTTGGAATGCCTTTAAGCAAGGTTAAATATTAATAAAAGAAAGAGGATAATGGGGCTGGATATTTAACTGTTATTACCATTTCAACACTCACAATAATGATACACAGTTTTTCTTTTAAATTTTTTGTACTGTGAAAATATGATATATATGAATCTAAACCCACTTCTCCTTGCAACTGCAAGTCACAAGATTTAAAAAACTTGTCAACGATATTCTGGTAAATACATTGCATATATTTACCAAAACACGCTTGATATGTTTTTCCTATGTTGGCTGGTGGCTGCACACAAGGCCACAAATAAGAAGTCATACAGGATTTGGGTTCAATATAATATATAATTGATTTGATCAAAGAAACAACTAAATATTTTGGAAATAAGATGAAAATTATTCTATTGTAATGGTAGACTTTGAATGAGGGGTTTTATGTCAGTTGGTTTAAGACTCTTTATTTGACAAGGGACTCTTCAGAGTAACCACATCTATCGCACCTTTCCCTACAAGTAATAGCTTATAAATAACATTGGGCAAGTAAGTTTTTCACATGTACTTGGAGAAGCCAAATGTGAGGTGCATAATCTAGCAAATGCAAGCATAGACACTGATATGGTGGCATTTACCAATAAAAGAGAGACAATGATATGGTAGCTAATGGCAGCTATTTGTAAGGGCTTTATGCTTTAGTTCAATTCAATTCAATGAAATTGGATCTTCTACCAAAGAGAATAATAATAACAGCCAGTGAATTATAACAAATCTTTTAGAATAAAAAAGGTGAGAAATTAACTCTTTTTTGCTACTTTCATATAAGTTGGGACAAAACTTGCCAAAAAAAGAATAAAAAGAGGGCGATATGGAGAAACATGTGTGGTTGCCACCTTAGCTGTCACATGTTATGTTGATATAACAAGTATATTAACTCATACCTCTCCTAACACCTTAAGGTTTTGAGATAATTGGTTAGTTTACTTTTTAATATTTTATCATTGTAAGTTCAAATCTCTCCATGGGCACAATTATTCTCTCAACTCGCACCTAGCTCCCTGCGTTCATTGCCTAGAATTTGTCCCTCCTAAGGGGAAGTGTTGAAATATAACAAGTATATTAAATCATACCTCTCCTAATACCTTAGGGTTTTGGGAGAGTTGGTTAATTAATATGTTAAACTAGCATATGAATTATATTCCAATCCTATTGTGTGAAAACAATAGAAATGGTATTTCAAAACAATATAAAAATGTCATAATAACTTGATAAAAAGGATATAACAATATTATTTGCATATACAATACAAAGTTACATGGCTATTCATCTGTACAACCCTACTTATAAGGCTGTTATCAAGGTAATTATGATCATATACTAAAGCTAATTAATCAGCCATGCCGTATCACACCATGTAAAAGATATTTTGATCATCATACAGGGTAATAGGAATAAGGTGTTTAACTAACTAATTATGCAACTCTTTATAATGGTCAAAATACTCCTCGAGAGAATTTTTTGGGTATTCTAATAATTTTAGAAGGAATATTCCTACATGAGTATTTGAACTTTGTTAAAATCCTAATTTTAAGGAGATCAGGTCCATTCAATAGAAGTAAAAGAGAAACAACGGGTCTTTTGGCAAATATATCCCAGGCACATTAGTATAGGTTTATCAAGGATTTATTTATCAAAAAATACTAAAATTCTTTTCTTATCTTGTGGTTGGCAAAGTAATTGCTCTTAGTTTGAGACAAAGAATGCAAGCAACAAGGGTGGTGCAAGTATTTAAGAACCATAGGAATTTTTTTGGTAAGGAAAATTGGCTTATAAAATCACCAAACTACTTGTCTCTTCAAAAATTACATAAACATCCTCATCTAAACAAGGTTCCTACTCATGCTAATGAGTTGACATTAATTACCATTCCAACGTTATCCGAGCATAGGGGATGAATCTCACCAATAGATTGAGAACAACCTTCCACGAACCTGTTGATTTTCGAAACTAAAAATATTAGGAACAAGGACTTGTTGATTTTCGACCTTCCACGAACCCATTTGTTTGGTCATAAAATGGCTTGAAAACAAAGTTTCCGACGACAAACTTTGTTTGTAGATGTTTGTTAGATTGTAAAATAGACTCTGACAAGTTAATCTTTGCAAAAGATGCTTTTTTTTAACCCCCTTTCCAAGCAAACAACTTACGCCCAAATCGGTCGTAAGTTGCTTCCACAGTAAAGGCATGGGTGCGCGATAC
>JAOXJP010228097.1:0-11181 GCA_025762735.1 Platanus orientalis | reverse complement strand
GGTTACTACAGTACCATAACAAATGGCATCCATTTTTGCAAGAACAAAATCCACATACTTTTTTCATATGTAAAGTGCCCCTGGGACCCACTACCAAATGTGCACTACCTATTATATAGATTGCCAACACCAGAATATAAATGGCATGATTAAATGATTTTTGACCATCTGATCTATATTTAGAAAAAAAAATGTTTATAAATAAATAAAACATATATCTAAGATGTTCTCCCCCATAATGCACAAGATATATATTTATGAACCTATTATTATAATATTACTTACTCAAGAATTGACTTGTCCAGGTCACCAAATTAAATTGACACCACAGTTTTTAGTGGAGAATTTTGGTCTTTGCCCTACCTCCTCTCTTTTAAAGACATGGCCCCAATAAAACATTTTAATGTTGTTCCAAGCCTGCAATAATATAATGGAGTTTCAGCCACATGGAAGACTGATATGGCATTGGCAACCAATTTTATGATTAGTCAAGGATTATATATATATATATATATAATATATATAATTTAAATGTTTGTCTTTATCAATCTACCATTAGAACATAATCTACTCAAAATTTTACCAATCAAAGCAATCTGATTAAAAATTAGACAAATCTTGAGTGGGTTGGCCGATCCCAAGTCAATTCACTGAAGTTTAAAACATTGTAATCAGCCTAACCCATCATGTGTCTCACTTTTAATAGGAATAATAGTCACTTAATTTTTTAAATTTTTTTTAATACAGTTGGAAAAAATACAAAATAAACTTGGTTGAATCAAATGACTATTTATGCCATATAGCAGTCATTGTGCTAAAACTTGCCACTTGGAAATAGGGTGTCAATGGCAATTACGTAGACCCGATTTTGGACTACAAGCCTAGTTACCATGTTTAAGAGTTCTATATAAACAAGATCTTCTTGCATCCAAACAGCAAACCTAACCTCTTATATTTTTAGCGGATTCTATTTAAAACGGACTAATGTAAATCATTTTATTGGCATTGCATGCCAATATGTCATGTAGTGAGATAATAACAAAATTAGAATACTTATATTTAATCGAGAATTCCTACCTCTTAAACCTTATTCCCTAAAAACTCAGCCTTTATATTCATCAAAAAAAAAAAAAACTTAGTCCTAATGGATGCCCTTATTGATTCCAATAATGAACCTACAGCTAATTAGTTTGTTTTATGAGGCATTTAGATTATCCTATTAAAATCAATTTTGAACCTCATGATTTATATTTTGTTCATAAATCGGGTTGACACCCATTTTTTATTCTCACAATCGATTTTGGCCACAATTATTTTTAATTGTTTCTTACAAGTATTTTTACATTACCAGGAGTAATCAAAACTTTCAGGTTTATATACCTCTCACTCAACTTTATTTCTTTTTTCATTCTCAGTTCTTTAGCTCCATTAGTGTTTCTTTGGTGGCAAAATGTTGAACACCTCTCTCTCTCTCTACTAGTTTAATAGAGGTAGTGAGTTCATGTCTCTCTCTACTAGTTTAATAGAGGTAGTGAATTCATGTCTCTCTCTACTAGTTCAATAGAGGGGTAGTGAGTTCATGGAAGAAACTTGTTACAAGTTTGAGTTTTTACTATACTTTTATTATGTGAGTGTTAATGAGAGTTTAGTTTTAATATGAAACTTTCGTGTTCTTTAAGTTCAGGGGATTTAAAATTATAGCGTACATGAATAAGATATTTGTTTGAAGAATCAATGGTAGCATTCCTTAATAAATGCAGTTTTTCTTGTTCATAGGTCAATTCCATTGGACATTTATACAAATGCCCTAGCCCCAGGTAAGTATTTAATCCATTGTTTTTCTAGAGTTCCAGTTGAGTATATTGTCCATGTTACTTATGTACCAAAATATACATATACACAGTACAAAGTTGAAGGCTACTAATTATGACTGGGATATATCTAATTACATTAATTTTAATAATTTGTTTGATTTTAATTTTATGGTTAGTAGTATTTAATTTTATATTTGATTTGTATCATTAGTTTTTGTGTCAAGCAATTTCATCAAAAGAATTTCCTTTTTAGGGACAAGTTAGAGACAATTTGGATTACTTCCTCTTTTGAGACAGTATGCAATGGCTATCGGGGTCAATGATGTGATAGTCATTTATAAAGCATATTACATGATGGCGTGAACCATTTAGTTGTGCTTCAACATTTTCTTCTTTTCAAATTTATTATGAAGTTATGTAATAACAACTTCTAACTTGGTACGATCTCATAGCAAGTTGGTTTAGGGCCCATAGGATGCATATTTGAGTCCCAAATGTGTTTTAAGAACATGTTGGATGATACATTATATTTATGTAGTTTGATAGGATTTGAATAGGTAAATAATTTTCTATAATAGAGGTATATAAATATTTCTTCAACAAGATTAGTCAAATATTTCTTTTTATGATAATCAGTTCCCAAAATCCAATTATGATTCTCTATAATAATTATCCAAAAAAAAATGATTCTTTATAGCCAAAATCAAATAGTTGATTATAATATTATAAACCAAATCCTTTTAGGTATGGAAATTCAAGGATTTTTTGTATAGAGATGAGGAATTATGAGCATGTATATTATGCTTTCATTTTAGAAACTCCCAAAAGTATTTAACTAATGTCACCAAATCCTTATTTCAATTACTTGGTGTCAATTACACAAATCCTTCTATGATTTCAATATATCTTTTTTATTTTTCTTTTCCTCATTTTCTTCAATTAGAGAAATATTTATTCATTCAAAACAGGTATGGTCATCATAGAATAATCAATCACAACGTGCGATAGTTTAAGAGCACAAACAAATGTTAAAGCTATCTAACTTAGAACAGTATTTGTTGAAAACTCCAATGCTAGCCCACTAATGCTCATAGACTCCAATGATCAAGTCATGATGAAGTCCCTAACTTGTTTTAAGAAATGGACTCGTATCCTCTATGCCGCCTTGTGGTGAGCGACAGGTGAGCCCAGACACAAAGGGGGGTGGGGCCATACACTTTTTGCAAGGCCCCATCCCCCTTTGTGTTTGGGCTCACCTGTGGTTTACCACAAGGCGGCTCAAAGGATACGAGTCCATTTCTCCTTATAGACTACTCGAGATGATTCGAACCCTGGATGCATGATCACAATGATGATGATGGATCAATTTATTTTAACACCGCATTTCATCATTTCTGTTTGTATCACATGATATCTTAGCACATGTCTTCATGTATTTATAGGTATAAATTAAAACTAATTATTTATCTTTTACAACCGCTGAGTTGAATCCATTTTAATTAATTTTTTAAGTTGCCTGAGCCTCCTTTATTATGTGCTCCTCACTCGTTGCATCCCTAACTCAACCTAGTCAACTTGGAAACTAATAAATTGATTCTTTTTTCTTTTCTTTTTTCTTTTTTCTTTTATAAACAAACTAACCTGATTCGTTGCTTAGACTACTAGTTCATTTATTGTTCTCTACATTGACAATTAATATATCATTTATTGTGTTTATAATTATAAATTAATTATCTTGCTTAGTACAATAGCATAACAAATGGCATCCATTTGCAAGACCATATGATCTATGCTTAGGAAAAAAAAAGTTCATAAATAAATAAAATACATAAGATATTCTTCCCAATAATGTACAAGATATATATTTATGAACCTAATATTATCATATTACTGACTCAAGATATGACTTGTCCAACTCACCAAATTAAATTGACACCACAGTTTTTAGTGGAGAATTTTAGTCTAATCCCCACCCATCCTCTCTAATAAAGACACGGCCCCACTTATCCAGATCAATGATTCTTTTGACAACTTCACAATATGGATTTTTTAATTAGTCCATTTATTATTTGTATCCTCCTTTTTTAAGCTTTTTGATTTGGCAAAACAAATTTTAATGTTGTTCCAAGCCTGCAAGAATATAATGTGGTTTCTACCACATGGAGAACTGATATGGCATAGGCAACCAATTTGATGACTAATGAAGGATTATTCTTTTTTTTTTTTAATTTAAATGCTTGTCTTTATCAATACCAACCATTAGAACATAAGCTACTTCAAAATTTTGCCAATCAAAGCTTGCATCGAGATAGGCTTCTACCACATGGAAGACTGATATGACAATCTCATACCATGGATGATTAACGACGAGGTATTCAGGTTAGCCACCTGTAAAGAGGGTGTCAAGGACAATTACGTGGACCCATTTTTTTGACTACCAAACTAGTTACCATATTTAAGAGTTCTTTATAAACAAGATCTTGCATCGAAACAGAAAACCTAACCTCTTACTTTTTTAGTGGATCCTATTGAAGTCAAACTAATGTAAATCATTTTATTGGTGTCGCATGCCAATATGTCATGTAGTGAGATAATAGCAAAATTAAGATAGTTATATTTAATCAAAAACCCCTACCTCTTAAACCTTTTTCCCCAAAAACTGACTCCTAATATTCATAAAAAAAAACTCAGTCCTAACGGATGCCCTTATTGATTCCAATAATGAACCATAATCAAATTTGTTGAAGGAATGATCATGAAAAAACAACTCATTAGTTTGTTTTAGGGGCCATTTAGATTATCCTATTAAAATCAAGTTTGGTTTTTTACTATACCTTTTTATGTGAGTGCTAATGAAAGTTTGTTTTTATTATGGTACTTTCGTGTTCTTTAAGTTAAGGGGATTTAAAATAATAGTGTACATGAATAAGATATTTGTTTGAAGAATTAATGGTAGCATTCCTTAATAAATGTTTTTTTTTTTTTTTTTTTGTTCGTAGGTCAATTCAATTGGGCATTTATACAAATGCCCTAGCCCCAGGTACGTATTTAATTCCTTGTTTTTCTAGAGTTCCACTTGAGTGTATTATCCATGTTACTTATGTACCAAAATATACATATACAAAGTACAAAAATGAAGGCTAATAATTATGACTGCGATATATACATCTAGTTACATTAATTTTATTTAATTTGCTTAATTTTAATTTTCTGGTTAGTAGTAATCTCTAAAGTTTTTGTATTATTCCATGCAGATGTCACCATGTGTCAAGCAATTTCATCAAAAGAATTTCCTTTTCAGGGATGAGTTAGAGACAATTTGGATTGCTTCTTCTTTTGAGACAGTATGCAATGGCTATTGGGGCCAATGATGCCATAGTCATTTATAAAGCATATTACATGATGACGTGGGCCATTTAGGTGTGCTTCAACATTTTCTTCTTTTCAAATTTATTATGAAGTCATGTAATAACAACTTCTAACTTGGTATGATCCCATAGCAAGTTGGTTTGGGGCCCATTGGATTCATATTTGAGTCCCAAATGTGTTTTAAGAACATATTGGATGATACATTATATTTATGTAGTTTGATAGGATTTAAATAGGTAAATAATTTTCTATAATAGAGGTATATAAATATTTCTTCAACAAGGTCAATCAAATATTTCTTTTTATGATAATTAGTTCCCAAAATCTAATTAATTCTCTATAATAATTATCCAAAAAAATGATTCTCTATAACCAAAATCAAAGAGTTGATTATAATATTACAAACCAAATTCTTTTAGGTATGGCAATTTTGATGATATTTTGTATCGAGATGGGGAATTATGAGTATGTACATTATACTTTCATTTTAGAAACTCCCAAACGTATTTAACTAATCTCACCAAATCCCTATTTGAATTACTTGGTGTCAAGTACACAAATCCTTCTATGATTTCAATTTTTTTTTCTTTTCCTCATTTTCTTCAATTAGAGAAATATTTATTCAATTAAAACAGGTATGGTCATCATGGGATAATCAATCACAATGCGAGATAGTTCAAGAGCATAAACAAATGCTAAAGTCATCCAACTTAGAACAGTATTTGTTGGAAACTCCAATGCCAACTAATGCTCATAGACTCCAATGATCAAGGCCTGATGAAGTCCCTAACTTGTGTGAAAAAGAACCATTTATTGAGAGTGATTCATATTTTCAAACATGTTCATTTTTTGTATTGTTTATTTATTTATTATTATTTGCTTTCTTAGTCTATATATGAAGTTTGTTTACTTTGCACAATTGTAATCACATAGCTCAGCTCATGAGCTAAGTTAGACTCGTAGGTCTTCTCCTATATGGCTTGATCGTCTTTTGAGGAAGATCTTAGTTACTTTTTAATTGTCATTTATGTTTCTTAATAAATTAAGATCTTGTTGCATGCCTAAGAAAAAAGATTCTACTTTATAGAGTACAATCTAGATGACAAATCAAGTTGGAATATGTATAGTAACTATATCATTCCAATTTGAAGAAAAAGATATAAAATCTAAGAATTTAAAACATTATCTCTTATAATAGAACTTACATGAACCTCTCAAGGCTTTATGATTTCATTTTTTTTTTTTTTACTCAAGCTACAAATTCATTAGTAGGAGTGACCTTGATATATTTATATGTAGTCATTATACTATAAACGTTCACTATAGTTTCTTCTAGTCTCTACTAGCTTATTTCCAATACTTTTACCTCAAGTGTCAAGACATAATTTAATTGTCCTATTTGAATCATAAGTGGAGTTATAGCCTGCCCACTCACCTACCAATCTAAAAGGCTCAAAATAAATGTTGTTTCACCTTCAAGATTGAAGAGATTTCTTTGCCAAAGAGAAAGTGAGATTTTTGTTTTTTGATCTCTCCATTTCATGAAACCTAATCTTATTAGGCTTTCTCAAGGTTTTGAAAGAGATTCCAATGGCTATTGATTAACATGACGGTTCTATCTTTTAATCTTCATTTTGGAAGTAGATATAAGGACGGTTCTTAGAACAATGGGTTGATTTTGGCCACACCAATTGATTAACACAAATAGGTTATCTCCCATATTGCTTATGGGTAAATGATATATTTCCTTTTTATTATTTAAAATAAGAATTGATTCATGAAGTTTTGATTTCTAAATGTTTTGTAATCCTAATCATTTTCTCGTATTCATTTCTATGATTCTTACAACACCTATTGAATGTTTTTTAGGTTGTTGCAAAGAATTGTTCATACATGGTTGTTTTAAAGAGTGTCAAAATGAGTCATGAACCTTGAGAAAGCCTAATAAGATGAGCCATCAAAAATCAACTTAACAAGCCCACTAGGTGGAGGTTTCCCTAACAACAAAGCTAGCCCTTCAACTCACCAGAATTGATTGGTTTTAAAAAGTTTCAAATGAGTAAAAAGTGTTGTACAACTGGTAAAAAAGGGAAAAAAGAAAAGAAAAGAATCATCATGGAAAATGACGTATTAAGTGTATAAGGCAAAATGACGCCCATGCCAAATCTATTGAACGGAAAAGAGCAGGCCCCATCAAAGTTAACCAAAAAAGAATTGTCATCTGAAGCCTCCAAAGCATGGGGGCTAGAGCTCAACAGGGTTAGCATTCAAGCTTCCAAGGGATTGAAGCTCTATAATTGTCATTCAGGGGCTTCTTGTGACTTGATTTTTGCTAAAGCTGCTTTGGATGTTCTCATCATTCTTCTGATAACAGAGTGACTTACAGCTAGACTCGGCCTTCTTGTAATGCAAGCATGTGGCTAAAGAAGATCACTTTGGTTAGTGACTCTCAATTGATCATCTCCAGTCATGGTAAAAATGTCCTTTTACATACTTTAGAAGTCCATTGTGGTGTTTAAAACCTAAATAGATGAATTAGAAGTGAGGACGAAAAGACAAATCATGAACTTGACAAGTTTGAAAGCTATCTCAAACAACAAATTTAGGGTAACTTCATGAGTGAATTTGTATCAACTTTATATGAATTAGCTTTTAAGCCATATATCATTGGAAAGATCTATGAGTTTACTTTTCAATACATTAAACGGTGTACAATTTAAAGTTTTTTAGAAGAAGTTATGGCAATTCTCACATCAAGTGTTTGTGCTAACATGCCAATTAATTTAGGGCAACTTCATAGGTAAACCTATACCAATCCCGTATGAATTAGCTTGCAAGCCATACATCATTGAAAAGATCTAGGAATCTACTTTCCAATCAATAAACAATGAGTGAATCGAAGTTTTCTACAGAATGTTATGATCACTTTTTCACAAGGTGTCTATTTTAGAAAAAGAGACTCAGGGACCCTAAGTACTCAAGATATCCCATGAGGGCTTACGATGGGTGACCTTGAGTGCTCTCCAATCGGTTTGAGCTCTCAAGCCTGACCAAGATCCACCACAAGATTTATGACAACACTTGATTTTGCCTTATTTCAGTGGAAGATCCACTTGGGACGACCCTAAACCCTATTTTTGCTCCATTTAGGATTTTTATATCATAAGAAGAGGGGAAATAAGAGAGAGAAAAAAAACTTTATGAGTTTTAGAAAAAAATAAGAAAACTCTCATTCTCCAAGTGCAAGGTGAGCCTCTAATGCTTAGATCTAGGTTTATTTATTGTTCTTTTTATAATTTCTTATTGCTTTATGAATTCTAACCATAAATCTATGGTTTAATCTTAGGAAAGGAAAGTTGTTCAAGAAAATAAAGTTATGCTTGAAGATCTCCTTGGTTAGAAGGATTTAAAGCTTATAATAAATACTTATACAAGATTTACACAATTTTGTTTATCATCTAGGTTCTTAGATGTCTTTTCTTTGTGAAAATTGATTATATGGATGTTTTATTACATATTGTAAAGCCCTCTTGTTGGGATCTTAGAAATCCTTACCTATTATTGTGATTTATTAAGATATCTTGTTATTCCATGTTAGGATCTTAAAAATCTCTAATTTATATTATAAAGGAAAGTGGTTTATATATATATATATATATATATATATATATATATATATATATATATATATCGGCTTCAGTCAACCAATAATTGAGTTGATAATGGAGGGAGTCACAACCACATCATTCTCTATGCTAATCAATGGAGCAGTTGAGGGATTCATCAGGCCTACAAGAGGAATCAGATAGGGATGTCCATTATCACCTTATCTGTTTATATTGTGTGTTGAGGTGCTCACACAATTGATCTCTAAAAAAGATCGGGCACTACAAATAAGAGGCATAAAAATCAATAGGTATGCCCCTTCAATGACACACCTTATGTTTACATATGACATTCTTCTATTTGGAAGAGCAAACATGTACTCCATTACATAAATCAAAGAGCCCCTAGACACCTATGAAAAATGGTCTGGTCAAAAGATAAATTATGAAAAGTCATCAATCCACTTTAGCCGAAATGCGAAGAATGAGATGAAGGAACAACTAATTTCTATAATGGGAATCAAGAAGATGGGGAGCGACGATAGATACCTAGGATCAAATCTACTGTTGGATCAATCAAAAAAATCCACTTACCAATTTCTGTTGGAAAAAGTCGGTGCCAAACTTTCAGGTTAGAAAGCAAAACTACTTTCCCATGTTGGTATATTAATTTTCATAAAAACTGTTTTGGTAAGTATCCCAATTTATTCAATGGCTATCCATTTATTGCCAAAAGACATATGCAGAAAACTAAATGCTTTCCAGAGAGGTTTCTGGTGGGGCTTTAAGGAATGAGAGAATCATCTTTACATAAAATCGTGGAGACATTTTCAAATTGAAAAATCTAAAGGAGGCCTAGGAGTCAAAGATATAGAGCTAGTTAACAAATCATTGGTATCCAAAATTGGATAAAGATTTCTCAAACACCCAGATTCAATATAGGTTAAAATTCTCCATGCTAAATACCTGAAGAACCAAAATTTTTGGATGGGGCAATGTCCAAAATCAACTTCCATAATATGGTCCAACATATTAAAATGCAAAGAGATCCTCAAGAATGAAAGTTACAAAATAATCAATCCACGATTCAACACCCACATCTAGAATGACCCTTGGATTCCTAACTCCAACTTACTTTGTGAGGTTAGTAATCCTAGCAGGACCACCCAAAAATATGTCAATGAACTCTTTGATCAAGGATCACATTCATGGAAATAAGATGTAATTTACTCAACATTTGATAGAGTGACCGCCTCATCAATCCTTTAAATTCATCTATCCAGTGAAGACTCAAACAAAGAAGATGACCTGATCTAGATGAAGACCCCCTCAGATAATTTTTCAGCCAAATCAGTGTATAAACATCTTGCAGATTTTGTAAGCTTAACTTCAGGGATCCAAGATGAGACAACTAGGAAATTCTAGCAAAATCTTTAGAAAGAAAAAAATATCCCACCAAGGGTTCTTATTTTTCTATGGAGATGTCTCAATGGTGCCTTGCCACTCAAATCAAAACTGGGTAAATTTATCAATGAATGTGATACTATGTACCCTCATCTGTGAAGAAAAAAGTGAAATAGTCGACCATCTATTTTTTTACTGTGAAGTGGCTAATATCACTACAAGAAAAGACACTTTTGGCAACGCATAAGAAAGCCACCAAAGGTGTAAAAATGAGTTGCCAAAACTTTTCAACGACTCAAGCCACCACGTCGCCAACATGTTGCAATAAATGTGCGGCAGAAAGTATTTGGCGACTCCAGAACTTTAGTCGCCAAAAGTTACTCATCCACAACGTCAATTGAGTCGCCAAAAGGTGCCCTTACAACGTCACGAAAAGTGGACTTGCGTCCTACAATATGGGGGTATCACACTTTTGGTGAAACAAAAAACGCGTTACTAAAGACAATTTTAATTTTTTTTTATATTTTATAATTTGACATTCCACCACTCTCTCTATGCATCGCCAAAAGGTTAAATTTTAATTCCTTTTTTATTTTTATAATTTTCTGCAACTCAATTGTTAAGTCACCGAAATTTTTTTTTTTTTTCTAATATTAATTTCCGGGACAGAATTGTAAGTCAACCAAAACCAACCCAAGCCAACCCAAATTGTTCCAAATTAATCAATTATACAAATTTTATTGGAAAGCTTTATGCACATGTATTCATTCAAACCCAATCCAACCCAAATTGGTCTAAATTCATCAAATTAATATATCCTATGTATTCATAATAAACACGTATCTAATTCAAATCAAAATCTAATCTCAAACATAAACACATAATTGAAAACACATAAAAACCAAACAACCATTCAAATAAATCCTAAAAGAGTACGAATATGACTGTCCAAATACAAATGAGTCATGCAAGGGTCCTGCTCCACAAAG
>JAOXJP010228096.1:0-11181 GCA_025762735.1 Platanus orientalis | reverse complement strand
ATCAAGATTTAAATTTTTTTTCAATTTCTCTCCTCTACCTAACCAAACATGTTTCTCATTCTGGAATTCACTCCAAAAAATGCATTCTTGGTAGAATCAAGAATAAGGAACTGGGAGATGAAATTGCAGAGAGTTACCAAACTCAGCCTTAACCTCCATAGTTCACCTCTCTTAGTGCCTTCTTGGTTGTGATGGAGTAATAAATTTACTAACAATTTTTTGGCTATAAAAATAAGACTGAGTTTTATAATTCTTGATTGGACACATCAATGAATAACTAGCAAGACAAATGTTTTTGACTTCATGTGGCTCTCGTTTGAAATTCTTGTTTTCCATTTAGTTCGCATCCCAATCAAAGCTCACAAGGTTGATTTTGTATCTCAACATATTTAATTACTTGTGTGTGTGTGTAAGAGAGAAAGAGAGAAAGGATTTAGATCCTCTTCTATGAGCGGGACCGACGGTCACCACCCATTCCCCAAAGAGTGACAAAACGCCTTTTTTGGGTACGTGTGCATCAAGGGATGTCCCAGGACCGTCTCACGTGAGTGAGACACTATCATTTAGAGAGAGAGAGAGAGAGAAAATCAATCGTCTACAGTTTAAAGTCTCTTTAGAATCCAACCGGTCATATCTCAGCTGCAAAAGTTGTGATTTGATTTTTTTGGTTATGATTGTAATTTGATTGAAATTTGATATTTAAATCTTAAGAGCCACAAAAAGTGGCTATAAAAGGCATTGTTTGTGATTTAGGGCTGTCTTCGTGAGTTATAGTTAGAGAGAGAGAGGGATTCAATATCTCACCATCACTAATTTGAATGTTATCCTTCATAATGCTATTGCGAGTTTTATTTTATTGATTCTTATGTCATAAGAACATAGGGATTCTTATATATATTTAAGATTAAGGAGAAACTTCATGCTTGCAAAGTTCAATCCATGATTATTCTCATCCTTCCAACAATAGTATGAATATGCATAATCCCAAATCCATACACTAGACCACTCCAATTCACATAATTGTGAATCATTCTCTTAGTCACCCAATAAATTGAGTAAAAGAAGCACATATATATATAACCGATGTCTTGGGCTAGATATGTTCTCATCATCTGTCCCCCATTTCCTAGCCCGTCGGTCCAATTAGGTGTTGGGAATTTAAAAAGTCGCTCGAGACGATAGGCGTGTTGTTGCATTGGTTTCAGTTTTCCATCATTAATTCGTTTGTATAACCCATCACGTCACATCCATTTTTCCTCAATCAACGCACTTATCCAACAACGAGGGTCATCCTTGATAATCTGACAGTTGGGGTATAATGGGTGTTATCTATAAATGTCATCGGGTTCTCTCCGATTCATAGTTTGTCAATCTTTTCCCTACGAGTTCAAAATTTTGCTCCCTCTGCCCACGTTCGAGATCGCTTTGAATCTTCATCCGCTTGGAGGCACTCATTTTCTTTTTTTCTTTTAATTGCTTTCGTGTTTGTTTTCAGTGTTACTGTTCATCTTCCCCTTCTGACCAATCAACTATAGATCCCACCAAGGCTTCCTTGGGCTTTCACCTTGTCCATCTTTGTTTTTTTTTTTTCTTAGGGTTCGTTAGTGTCCCCCAGACTTAAGCATCATTTCGTTTGATCTTTCTTTTCTCAAGCGAGTCCTTAGCGAACTAGGGTCCTCAGTCCCTCGGTGGACATTGTCTATGTCCTCGGTCTTATGAGTACCAAGTTCACGTCTTCTAACTCTGTGACGACTTTAAATCAAAACCTTGTGTGGGTGGACCCTCCCAAGTCGGTTCAGTCTTCAGAGCCGCATAGATGGTCTCGTTTTGCCAATCTCCCTTACGCTTATGAGGGGATCACCTCTATGTTATCCAATGATAGGCTTAGAGACCTCTGTGATTGTTTTCAAATCCCCCTATGTCAGGCTAAGGGTTCCCAACTCAGATGAGTGGGACTACGTTTGTCATCTTGGAGAAACCGTTATTTATAAGCAAGCATTAAAGGTAGGGCTTCATTTCCAGATTCCCTTGCTCATCTGTCAGCTTTTGTCTCATCTTCATCTCACCTCCGATTAGTTTATGTAGAACGGGTGGAGGATCCTGATCGCTTGCATGGTTTTATGGCATGCTTGCAGTGGCAGTCAGGACCACCTGACCATTCTAGAGTTTTTATATTACTACAAGGCGGTGGAAATCCACTCGGGTTGGTGGTATTTCACCGCTCAAACACCCGATCGAGCTCTGATTACTAGTCTTCCATCTTCCAATAGGGGTTGGAAGAAAAAAAAATTATTCTTTGTTTTAGAAGTGGATGGGAGTCTTGCTCCTGGGAAGAGCCATCCAACCGAGCTTTCAATGTCCCCAAGATATGGGGAAAGCCTTGCCAACCAGGTGATTTTTGTTGCTTTAGTCTTTCTTTATTTTTTCTGGTCTTTGTTAGACTAATCCTCGGATTGTCTCCACTTTTAGTTTTGGCTGAGTCACCATTATCTGAGGCGGCACACTCCTGATTGGATCGTGTTTTTTCCCATCCAATTCAGGATTTCTCACTTTTGGTGAATCCCAAATCTCTGTCATCATACTTGTTCGGTCCCAAACCTCACCCGACCAAGTGCCCCTCGAGTGTCATTCAGTCGACGGGTTACGTCGTTTAATGCTTCACTGTTAGAGGCTTCTTTTCCATATTTTCCCTACCATTTGTTTATCATTACATTTTTTGTTGTTTACTCTTTTCCTTTTTCTTTTCTAACATGTGTACATTTACAGATATGTCTGCTCGTCCCCCCAAGGGAGCTCTTGTTCGGGCCTCAACCAATAATCCCTTAGCTCTCGCTAATAAGCACCCTTGGTTTGGGCAACAATGTCCGTTTGAGAAGAACAGGATTGGCAAGGTGTTGAACATTGTACCTGCCCCACCCACTCCTGTTGCCTTCTCCATCGTGGACCTGGAGGCCGGGCTCAAGTCCCTCCTAGAGTTTGATGACTACATCACTGACCTCCCCTAGTATGTGTTTGGGGGGGCATATTGATAGAGGCAAGGAGACGACTCCTCCCTCCTTGCTCCATGATGCCGATAACTCTGTCAACCACCTTCGCTTAGATATCTCCAATGAGGACTTAAAGAGCTTCCAAGACATCCCCTCTGCTTGTTTGGCGAAGAGCGCTCTCTTCGACTTAGGAAAGGTACACACCCCTCCCTTTTTCTTTTCTCTCTCTCTCTTTTTTAAACTCCTAACCTGCCTTCTTCTTTTTTTGTAGGTCTTGGAGAGGGTCGTGACCATGTTTGGCCTTTAGATTGGTTTATAGGTGAGCTCCAAAAGCAACTTCGCAAGGCTAACAGAGATCGGTTTGTCCTTGCAAGGAGGCTAACAAAGATTGAGAACACCTTGAAGGGGACTGAGGCCACCCTGGAGGAAACTAGCGACTAGCTGAAGGACGAGAAGGCTAGAGCTACAGTCCTGCAAAGGTCTCTTGACAACCTGGAGACATCCATAGTTATTGAGGAGGAGAAGGCTATAGAGGTTACGATTGCCGCTTTTCAGAAGTCTGAGGCTTTCGAGGATGCCACCTCTGAGTTCTATATTAGCGAGTTCTAGACCTTACGATGCTAGACCCTTAGCGAGTATCCTTCTCTGTATCTGTCCATGTTCTGGGCAATAGATGAGACAGACTCAGTTGGACCAGTGGTCGAGGTTGTAGAGGAGGGTGAGAAGGAGGACGAGGCCCAAGAGATAGATGATGCCACCTCGTAGTCTTGCCTATATAAATATATATTTTATGTATAGGTTGATGGCCCTTGTTTTTTGTTCAAGTCGAGGGGCTAAGGGCCTTTTCCCTCTATTTTCCCTCTCTTTTTTGTAGGCCGAGGGCCCTCCCCCTTTTTTGTTAATTCAAAATCCCCTTTTTCTTAGTAATTTGGGAAATGTATCTTTATTATGTGTGCTTGTTGCTCGTTTGTAGTTAGTTGGTAGACCACTTGTAGAACGTTTATAGGGCGTTTGTCGAGTGATGGTCGTTTTCTAGACTTAACCATATTTATTGTTAATCTGTCCTTTAAGCACTCGTCACTCACTCGTGGACCGTTTGTAAAGTAAGAGTCATTTTTTTAGACTTGGCCATTTTTATGGTTAGCCATCCTTCTAATGCTCGAGGCTCATTGTAGATCGTTTGTAGACCGAGGGTCATTTTTTCAGACTTGACGATTTTCATGGTTAGTCTGTTCTTCCGACGCTCAGGGCTCATTGTAGATCGTTTGTAGACTGAGAGTTGTTTTTCCAAACTTAGCCATTTTCATGGTCAGTCTGTTTTTCTGACACTCGGGACTCATTATAGATCGTTTGTAGACTGAGGGTCATTTTCTGGACTTGGTAATTTTCATGGTTAATCCATTCTTCCGATGCTCGAGACTCATTGTAGATCATTTGTAGACCAAGGGTCGTTTTTCCAAACTTGACCATTTTCATGGTTAGTCCATTCTTCCATTGCTCGAGACTCATTGTAGATCATTTATAGACCGATGGTCATTTTTCTAGACTTGGCTAATTTCATGGTTAGCCTATTCTTTCGATGCTCAGAACTCGTTGTAGATCGTTTGTAGGCCAATGGTTATTTTTTCAGACTTAGCCATTTTCATGGTTAGTCCATTCTTTTGACGCTCAAGACTCATTATAGATCGTTTGCAGACCAAGGGTTGTTTTTTAGGACTTGGCGATTTTCATGGTTAGTCCATTTTTCTAATGCTCGGGACTTGTTGTAAATCATTTGTAGACTAAGAGTCATTTTCTGGACTTATCCATTTTCATGGTTATTCCGTTCTTCTGAAGCTCAAGACTCATTGTAGATCATTTGTAGACCGAGGGTCATTTTTTTGGACTTAGCCATTTTAATGGTTACTCTGTTCTTCTGATGCTCGGGACTCGTTGTAGATCATTTGTAGATCGAGGGTTGTTTTTTCAGACTTAACCATTTTCATGGTTAGTCCATTCTTCTGATGCTTAAGACTCATTGTAGATCATTTGTAGATCGAACGTCATTTTTCTGGACTTGGCCATTTTCTTGGTTAGTCCATTCTTCCGATGCTTGGGACTCATTGTAGATCATTTGTAGACCAAGGGTCATTTGTTTAGACTTGAGCATTTTCATGGTTAGTCCATTCTTTTAATGCTCAAGACTTATTGTAGATCATTTGTAGACTAAGGGTCATTTTTCCAGACTTAGCCATATTCATTGTTAGTTCGTTCTTTTAACACTCGGGACCCGTTATAGATCGGTTGTACTACACACATCAACAAACGCAAGGATTTTATAATCACAACTGAAATTACATGCTTACTAGTAATACTTTTTTAGGTATTCAACATTCCATGACTAAGGCAAAGGCTTTCCATCCAAGGTCTCCAAGTAGTAGGTGCTTGCTCGAAGATACCTGATTACTCGATATAGCCCTTCCCAGTTGGGTCCCAATTTTCCACCGTTTAAGAGTTGGGTTGCTAAGGTCACCTTGTGCAAAACCAACTCTCTATCATTGAATTCCCTTCACCGTATCTTTACATTGTAGTATTTCATCATTCTCTATTGGTAGGCTGCCACTCAAAGGGAGACATCAGTCATCTTTTCTTCCACAAGGTTTAGGTTCAACCATAGCTCTTTTTTCTCCTTCTCAGTGTCGAGTTGTTGGGTTTTGAGGCCTGTTAGACTGACTTCCACCAGTATGACCGCCTTACTTCCGAAAGCTAAGGAAAAGGGTGTCTCTCCGATGGGACTTCACAAGGTGGTTTTGTATGCCCCCCAGTAACTCCTCTGGCCATAGTCCCTTCGATGCTTCAAGCTTGGTCTTAATTATCTTTAGTATCATTCTATTGGTCACCTCCACTTGACCATTGACTTATGGGTGCACTAGAGAAGAGAAGTGGTTCCTAATACCTAGGGAGTAAAATTCTCAGAAGTATAAGTTGTCGAACTATTTTTCATTATCTGTGACTATCACTTGTGGTATGCCAAAGTAGCACACTATGGATTTCCAAAAAAAGTCTTGTATGTTTCCCTCGGTAATGGTTGTCAACACCTCTACTTCTACCCACTTAGTGAAATAGTTGGTGGCCACAATAAGAAACTTCTTTTGCCTCTTCACTAAGGGAAGGGGTCCCACAATATCTATTCCCCATTAAGCGAAGGGCCAAAGTCCAGTAATGGACGTGAGTTCCTTGGCCTGCTGTCACGGGATGTTTGCAAACCTTTGGCACTTGTCGCACCTCCGAACATAATTTGTCAAGTCTACTTGCATGGTCGGCCAGTAGTATCCCGCTCAGACAAGCTTGTGCACTAGTGATCGGCTTCCCAAGTGATTTCCACATATTCCCTTGTGGACCTCTCTCATAGTGTAATCTGCCTCCTGTGGCAACCAACACCTTAAGTAAGGCATAGTGAAACTTCACTTGTAGAGGGTGTTGTTAATCAGAGTATATTGGCTAGCTCTGAACTTGACTCTTTTGGCCTCCATTTTATCTGGTGGGAGTTCTCTTATTCTAAGAAAATGTGTGATCGGGGTGGTCCAGTTGTTTTCTTCTTCATTCGTTAAAACTTTTCTAGTGGTATGAGTGTTCGGTTCAACAATGCATCCCACTGGCAATGGGCTTCCCAGGACATATGTGTCATCTGAAACCAGTTAGGTGAGTTGGTTGGCATGCTTTTTCTGGTTTCTAGGGATATGCTGGATTTCAAACTTGTCAAACTAGGAACCGAGGTCCCTTACCCTAGCTAGGTACCCTTGCATCCGGTACTCCTCATACTCACTCGTTACTTGTCCTTCGATGAGCTTGGAATCGGTGTACATAGTAATTTGACTAGCTCTAGCCTCTTTATGGCATTCAAACTGACGATTAAGGCCTCATCCTCTGCTTCATTGTTGGTTGCCCTAAACCCAAACCAGATTGCACGTTCGATCTTGATTTCCTTTGGAGTAGTCAGTAGTGGGCCTGCATCACTAGTCGATTTAGTTGAAGACCCGTCCACATGCAGGGTCCAGGTCATCTCAGGTAAGGCTCCTTCGTCTTGTTCCGACAAGGTTGACTCTACCAAGAAATTTTCCAGCACCTGTCCCTTTATTGCAGTTCTCGGGTGATAATGAATGTCGAATTCTCCGAGCTCTACTGCCAACTTGACCATATGTCCCGAGACCTTCGGCTTCTACAACACTACCCTTAACAGTCTGTTGGTCAACACCACTCTAGTATGGGCTGGAAGTAAGGTCTTAACCTCCTTACCATGGTCACGAGCACGTAGGCCAGCCTCTGCATGGGGGGATATCTAATCTTGGTACCATAAAGGGCTCTGTTGATGTAGTACACTGGTGTCTAGATATAAGCTTGGTCTCAGACTAAAACGGAACTCATGGCCACTTCGGACACAAATAAGTACAAAATAGATGTTCTCCCTAAACGGTTCGATTGAGGTGGGGTAGGTTCTCCGGATACTCTTTCCGATCTTAGAATGCTCAGTCGGATTCTTCAATCCATTCAAACTTTTTCTTTAAGAGACAAAAATGGGGAAACACTTATCTATGGATCTATAAATGAATCGGCTAAGAGTTGTGAGTTGTCTAGCTAGTCACTGCACTTCTTTGGTTATGTGTGGTGGCTTCATGTCTAATATAGCTTTGACCTTCTCAGGGTTGGCTTTGATCCCTCTGTGAGAGACCATAAAGCCTAAAAATTTCCTTAGTAAGGATGTCAGGGTCTAGGGGGTTTGGATTCCCCCGCCCACCCGTGGTTTCCAAGCCCACTCTTCGACGCATAATGCCGATGCGTGGAGGTTGCTAACCCCTCAAGTTTTAGGGTTAGGTTTTTCTAAGAGTCACCCCCAACTCGGGGTTTTAACCGATGGAGTTGAACATCGGTCCTCCTCTTCGGGGGAGGAGGGGGAGTCTAGACCTGTAGGTCTAGGGGTTTTAACTCCTAAAACTGGTCTGAGTCCTTGAGATTGAGGGTAAGATTTTTAGTTGCATTTGGGGAAGGTGTTAAGCACCCCAAATACCCGCCTTTTTAGGGAGAATTCTCTCATTCATACATGTCTTGAAGTATGCTAAAGTCTATGCTTGTGAATTATGGGATTTGCTGTTTTCTAAATTTTTCTCAGCCTTAACGCCTAAATTTACTTCCAATGCTTGAATTTAATTTAGGGGAAATTTAGGCGTTGATTTCTGAAAAATCTAGAAACTTTTTTTTAAATTAAACTGTTTTAATTACAGGAGAGCCCTCATGGCTATGCCTTTTAAAGGGATGGTAGACCCCTCCAAAGTGTTCATTGACTGACCTTTTAGGGTTACACTTAATCTTGACACAAAGTGGAGAAAGCAAAAATGTTGTGTTTTTTTGTGTTTCATGCTTAACGCCTAAATTTTAACTCAACGTTTGTTTATTCAACGCCTAAATTTAATTCAGGGTGAAATTCAGGCATTGGAAGCTAATCAGATTAACATTTTAGTGTGGTCTTTTAAGGGGGTTTGGTGGGTCCTAGTGTTGTGGGACCCCTAGGTTAAGTCAGAGGGTGTTTCCTAGGGTCATATTGTGTAACCCTAGGGGTCATGACCTTTATATACGCAGAGATGTGTTCTCCTAAAGAGGGCAACTTGGTCATTTGATACAGGCCTCATACTTGGTTTTTAAAGCTAACGCTTGAACTTTTAGGTGTTAAAGGCTGACTGACTCACCCACTTGGGTTGGGTATTTTTAGCATGCCGTTAGAAGGGTAAAAAGGTAATTCCTGAAGTGGGGGGAAGCCAAACCTTGAAGGTGGGGTCCCCTTGAGGGTGGACATCTGTCCTCTAAAAGAGGATAGAATGGTCATCTTGTGCAGGCTTAACGCCTGACTTTTAGTCTAATGTCTGAATTTAATTCAAGGTAAATTCAGGCGTTAGGTTTGGGGTCAGCAACCAACCTTGGTTTTTAGGCCACACGAGTGGGGCCTAGAGGGGTGGGATTCTCTTGGGTCTTCAGACTAGACCTAAGTTTCATACACACTTAACTAATTTTGAAAATCTGATTTTTATCACAGGCTTAATGTCTAAAATCCACTTTAAAGCTTGAACTTCCCTTCTTAATGCCTAATATTAAATTTAGATGCTAGGGGAGAAATAAGGGCCCACAGAGGTGCTTGAGCACAAGATTAAACTTCAGAGAGTTATAGTAGCCTGAGGACAGGTTTAGGAAAAATTAGGGCTCCCTGGGGTGGGTCCTAGATCTCAATGCCTGATTGTTCCCTTAATGTCAAAGAATCTTTTATACCAAACTCTCACTCCCCCTACAACAATGAACAATGAATTTCTCACTGAACACAAGATTGACTATCAGGTAGGTGGTTTAAGGGAGAGGGTGGTTGGTGAAGGTAAAGATGGAAGATGGGTGGTATGAGAATAGAAGATGGAGCAGAAGTATGGGTGGTAGATAGATATTGAAGTAAAAATTTGCCTCTCAATGAGGATTAGGATAAAGTGGGTGAAGTGATGATGTAGGTGATGTGGGTAAATTTGCCTCTGCCAAATGACAAAGGCATTTGGTTTTTTATAGGCAAATAAATTTTAAGTGTTATTCAACTTTTGTACTTTTTTAATTTTTCTTGATTTTTTTGTAAATCATTTGCATTTTGAAACTAAGGCAATCTACCCAAAACCAAACATCTAGGTTTGAGGCTTCCTAGTTGCATAGTAAGACCTGCAGATGAGACTGTAAGACAGTCAGTAAATCATTAATCAGCCACTAGATTTAGGTCTAGGTTAGAAAATCCCGAAACCCCAAAATGAAAATGTTTTACAAAAAATTCAAGAAAAAATTAGAAAAGTCCTCCTCATCTTCTTCTTCTTCTCTATTCCAACAATAAAAACCAATAAATACTATGTCAATAAAATATTATGAAGAACTTTAATTCGAAGAAATAAATCAATCCTTACAAAATTGGATAGTATCAAAAGTCCCCACAGAAGAAACTTATAGAATAGGTAACCCAAAATTAGAATCATATTATTTAATTAAAACTGTAGAACAAACTATGTCCATATGTCAAAACGAAGATAATATTCAAATATTATCGGACAACATGATATATATATTAAAATCAAAATATAATTATATTCATTTTGGATTACTTCAAGTTGTAATTAAACCATTAACAAGATTAGGATTAAATACTCATTCCCTAACATATATAACAGACGATAGACATTCAACATTTAATAATGTTCTAATTAGAATAGTTGAAGCTAGTCTACAAAATGGACTAGCCTTCTTCAACTATTTCCCAAATTTAACTGTCTCCTTAACTGATAAAAATATTAAACAATCTTTATGTTTAGGAATACAAACCAAAGATTTTGATATAACAAATTCTGAACATATAGCCCTAGTTTATCAAATTTATTACAAAGCTATGAACTCAATCATTCCAAATATAGCTTATGTAAAACAAATAACCAAAACAACAACTTTATTTCTCACTAATTTCTCAAACAAAGTAATAACACCTCAGCCAATTAAATGGAATCAATTTGATTTTGAACATACCTAGACAATCCCTACAAAACATAAAACAAAACTCAAAGAAAATGATCAAATTCAAAATATCATAGAACATTCTGATAGAACTGTTATAATCAAATTTTCTCCAAAAAATATAGTAGAATCTAGGACTTCTATATCTAGACCGTCCACTTCTTCAAACTCAAAATCTTGAAGATTTTTTAAAACTATTCCTACACATATGTAAAATGCAAATGCTATTCCAACCCATATATCATATCATGTTTATCTAAACCAATCAAAAGGCCCAAAAGAAAATGAAACTATATATAATTCTATTGAATCTGATTTTGATAGTCCAGTTCATCAAGTAAAATGTTCTCTCTAAATGAACCTGTCAAATTTATAATAGATAAAGAAAAACTAAGAAACAATTTAAGACAAACTCCTAATACAAAAATATTTTTCAATTCTTCCTCTCAAATAGAACAACAACAATTAAAAGAATTATGGTTCTCTAATATGGAGAAAAATAAAAAAGAAATTTTCTTTTTTGAATCGATAAAATCCAAACTTTCTACTAATTCGGTTCAAATGATAAAATCATCTTTAAATAAACGGCACACATCTAAAGGCCAACCAATAAAATCTACCCTTCCTCCTTTCAAATCCA
>JAOXJP010228095.1:0-11181 GCA_025762735.1 Platanus orientalis | reverse complement strand
AACAGGATTCGTGTAGCCGACCCCAAATAGTTGGGATAAGGCTGTTTGTTGTTGTTGTTGTTGTTGTTGTTGTATATTTTTGTATTGCAATAAATTTGTATTAATTTTGGTTAGTTTCTTGTTAGACAATTTAAGGTTTTTATTCATTTCCAAGTAGGATAGGTTTTTAGAAAAGTGAAAATTTTATTTCAATCACTTTTCTTTAAGCCTTGTTTTGGTGGGTCAAAACCTACCTTTTTAGCAAGATTTTGGTTTCATTTGAAATTGTATTCAAACACTTTTCCAACAACTCCCATATTTTGCAAATCCGATGTGATTTGAGAAAATTATGACCAAAATACCAATAGGGTATTACTTTGTGATGGGAATAAGTATTTTAGAGTTGAATTTTATTAGGAAGTCTAATTAGAATACGGTTTGGAAAATGAGGAAAGGTTATATGTACTCATTGAAATTCAGAATTTTATTATTATTTATTGATGATTGAATAAAATTTTCAGGACTATAAATAATTTGTTCTTTGTTAAGACTAAAATTTCAAGAGGTGATGTTTTCAGCCCTAGGTGTGAGGGTTCAACTAGGGTGACTTTAGTAAGTATCTTCTTCTCTTTTGATATTCTTCTTTATTTTCTGTAACTTTCTTTTTACTATAAATTTATCTATTATGTGAAAATTTTTGTAATGATGTGATCCAAAGATTCTAAAGGGGGGTGAATAGGATCTACATTTATTTGAAATTCTTTTAATTATTTAAACCCTTCTTTGACTTACTTTTGGATTAATTAAAATTGTAGCGGAAATTGAACAAGTAAACCAAACAAACAAGAGCAGGCAATAAACACACACCACACAAAGATCACAAAAACAAATCACAATACCAAGCTTTAAAGTGGTTCAGCACTTCGGGCCTATGTCCACTATCCAACCGGCTCCCCTGAGCCTATTTAATTTTTATTAATAGTTATCATAAACTATTACATGAAAATTAATAAGCCTGAAGATTTACTGACAAATTTCAAAGAATCCACTCACTTGTAAATGCGCTCCCAGTAACTCCGATAGACAAGCTCCATCCAGTGACTCCGATAGACTATGTTTCACTTGACCTTGGTAAATGTAGTGAGAATCTACCTCCGGTGGCTCTAGCGAAAGCTATGACTTGGTGAAGATGTAGATAATCTTCTTGATTTGAGTTGCTTCTTATGTATGCTAATTTGACTAAGTAAAAGCCCACTTCTTTGCTCCCAAAAGGTTTAACTAAAGATATTTGGGAAGCTAACCTTGGATAAGGTATAACAATATGAAAATCACTCAAGGTCATAGGCCAAGAAAATTTACCTCATAGGCTTTTTGGCTCTCTTTTAGCTCTTTTGCACAAGGATTTATGTACTCATGCAAAGGTGTACTCTTAATCAAAGGAGCTTAATACCCTATTTATAGTCTTAAAGAGATTTAAAAACACCCCCAACGGCTCTCTAAAAACTTTAAAAAATATAGCCTTTAGAGACAACTCACAAAATCTGAAAATTAAAATTTTCCGCTCATGACCAGTCATGAAATAGTTTGGACTAATCCCGACACTATCCATTACCAGTCTTGGCACCCATTTAAAATTGGGCACTATGCCGGACTAGTCCTGCTTTTGGTCATGATTGGTCTAAAAATCTCTGGGATCCGTCCAAAAACCTTATTTCAGCAATTTTTTATTTTTCTTTTCTTTTTCTTGGTCCATGTTATGGGCATTGTCTGAAACAGGAGCATTCTATGCAAAGAAGAAGAAATTGGATGACTAGTAGTGCAATTTAGTTTTTTTTTCTGTTTTAAGAGTTTTTTTAAATGCAATAAGACCAATAGTGCTATGGTTAGTTTAGTTTTGGGTTTTTAATTGTGATCCCATTTTTCACTTTAAACCCAATTTTTCTCTAGCCAAAACATTTTTTTTTTTTTTTTGCTTGATTTTGGCATCTTTAGATAGGTTATTCAATTAACTTTCTAATGAGACTAAGATTGTGCAAATCTGAGATGAATTGGGAAAGTTATGACCAAATTACTAAGGGGGTGTCAATAAAAATGGGAATAGTGTTTTTTTATAAAGTCTTTAAGTTTTAATAGTTTTATTTTTTAGGAAAGTTTTTAGAAAGTTTTATGTTTTAGAAAACTTGGCTAGCAAGTTTAGGACTTTTTGAAAGTTTTGTGGACAATATTTTGGGCGATTGTTTGAGATCTTGTGGGGCCCAATAACTTGGTCAACAAGCCATATATTGTGTCAACCAAGATTCATTTTTATTTTTTAAAAATCATGTTATTTGGCAAGTTTATTTTGTTAGAAGATCTAGAATCTAGGATTTTATTTTACTTTATTCTCTATGTAATGCCTATTTAAAGGCCACATTAGATCAATAAAAAACAATTGAAGATGAATATTTGTAAAGAAAACACATGTGTGTTGAAGTGGGTGTGGTATCCCAAATTCTCTCTCAACCTCTCACATGATGTGAGTTTTTCTTTCCTTTTCTCTCATTTTTCTTCTCTTTTCTCTCTTTCTTTCCCATTTCTTCTTTCTCTAAAATCCATGCAGAAAACAACCGCTCTCCTTGGCTATTGTACTGCATCATTGTCCCTTGGATCTGGGTATTTGCTTAACACTTCATTTAGACTTAAGGTTCATCCCTTATACCCAACTTACCAACTTTTGCGATTCCGAGAGTTGACTTTTTGGAGGTAGCTTGTTCTTAAGACTTGAGTTTCTTCAACACATGCTTTAGTCTCTTTGGCTTGTGGTCATTCTAGCTTTTGATTCCATCTTCTTAGCGTTTTCCCAAACTCTATACTTGGACTTACATGAACATACAAAGTACATATAAAGCCCTACTGCATAACCACTACACTACATGTACACACTTTGTTTTGGAATGGACATTGACAATACAAAATACCTAACATTATGCCTTCATTCCTAAATCCATGATGCGGAACACGAAACAAACCATACTCAAATTTCATGGGATTATATAGTGGTATTTTTGGTATTTTGTGTTGAAATTTTTTGTTTGGCAATAACTTTTAATTTTGTCAATTTTGTATTAATCTAGGAATTTTTTTAAGTATCAAATTATTATGAAAACAAGCTAATCTAGGTTCATTTCTTGTCAGCTAATTTGGGATTTTATCCATTTCTGAATAGAGAGAGTTCTATGCATTTTTCCTCATCCAAGGCTTAAGTTGAATATAATTACTAAATTGCATTCACTAAAATAAAATGCTTACAACCTAGATATAAGCAGTTGAAGATTCTCCCTTAGCTACTACAACTGAAGCTCACTATTCCTTCTCTACTTAGGAAAACCAAAGCACATTAGGAAAACTCTAAAATTTAAAAAGTCAGACGTGTGACAAACAAATAACAAATACAACCTATAACCAAATAGAATAAAATCAAACTAAACTTGACCCAACAAGAACTAAAAAGAACTGGGCCCAAGGCTGGACCAGACCTAAAACCCAGCCCTCAAATTATGAAAATACCCCCTAATAATAAAATAAATCTCTAGAATACTTAAATCCCATCACAAAGTGATACCTTGAGGGATTTCAAGTGATTTCACAGTTTATGTTTCATAGCACCTTTGACCCTAGCTGATCTCCTTGAGGGATGGCAGATTACTTCCCTAAACAACATGGGGAAGTGGATTTGGCATCTAGTTCCTGCAGTTGTATGTTGGTCATTGCGGCTTGAGCGGAACAGCCAGGTTTTCAACAATCACGCAAAACCAGTTTCCCGGGTGTATAAGAGGATAAAAGGGAAGATCATGTATTGGGCTGGAAGATGTAAGTGATACGAGGTCTGGCCATTGGGGCCCTAGTGAGGAAGTGGTTAAACACAATCCGGGGGGGCAGGGGGGAGGGGGGGGTGTTAAGGCTGTAAGGAGCTTAGGGTGTCTTGCTTGGTGAGGATTTCTCATCCTCTCTCTCTCTCTCTCTCTACATTCTTTGTGCCTCTTTCTTCTTTCTAATAAAAAATTCCCAAATCACATTGGATTCACAAGATCTTGGACTCACTGGAAAGGTAACTGAATAACATCTTAAAAGAAACCAAAATCATGCCAAATTGGAAAGTTTTGACCCACCAAAATAAAAGTCAATGAAAAGTGTTGGAAATAGAACTTTCACCCATTTAAAAATATAAAAAAAAAAGTAAATTCTACGTGGGAATGAAAGAAAAACCACAAACTGACTGACAAGAAAACTAAAATTAATACAAAACTAAGAAAATTATAAATTATGTGTATTAAATATACTAAACCCAAAGTACCCCAAATTCCCCGCATAAGCCCATCAAATTTGAGTATGGGCTGCTCTGCATCCTGCATCAAGAGGTCCAACAGTGAACCAGTAAAAAAATTCAAAAACAAGATAGAATTAGAGAGAAAGAGGGCCAGAAGACTGAATATAGGATGGTTCCTTGTGCAAAAGAAATGCATGATGAGTGCACATTTAATTTTTTTTAAAGAAGCAATCCTTATATGGTATTACATCAGTCAGTAACAGTATAGATTCTGCCAATGCCAATCAAAAAAGGAAAAAAAAAAAAAAAGAATAGAATCTTCCTACCAACATTATGTAAAACTCATTAAAAAAGGGAAACCATGAGGCAGCTTCAAATCACAATATCACCAGTTCAGTTACAGATCAGTAACACAAATAACAATTTACATATATTACAACTCAGCCACTATGATGATAAATATGCAGCAGAATAGATCATTTAAGTAGCACACTGATAGGACCGGGTTCACACAAGAAGTTTAATGTTCAAACTTAATGCCAGGCTTGTTTTCACTTGTTAACAAAAGAATCAGCAGAATGCAATCATTCAGGATGCAACAAATTATAACATATAAAGGAGTAAAATGCATAAAAACTGTGAATCAATAAAGACAAAATAATATAACTTGAACATGTAATTCTTTGAGAAGTTATACGGCATTCTCCTGACCTGCTTAAATTTAGGAGCAAGACCTATATGATACAACAACAGCATAGCATCTAAAAGTTCCTCTTCTCTTAGTGTTGCTGAAGACAAACGGCTTGACCTTGCTGGTACACTCCCCGGATGCTGCACTGATCGATAACCAAATTCAGATTCTGATTGGTCACTAGAACTGGGTTTATCCACAGTCTCATCATTCAAACTTCCTGGACTGCACTCTGCTGCAACATGAGCAGATCTCTCTCGAATAGGGCTGCAATAGCCCCTAGATCCTTTGGATGAATACCTAATTGGATCCTTTGTGATTTTTGTAAAATCAATATCAGAGCTTGAACAACAGCATGGCTTCTTCCCAGTGGAGTGTGTTACTCTTGCTTCTTCATCGTCCATACAGCCCTCCTCCCAGCAAATTATATCTGTTTCCTCATCATTTACTGGGTAGGATTTCAATAAATGATTAAATGATCCCCCAAGCCTAGAAATGTCAATCCGATGAGGAGTATTCCTAAGAAACAAGCCTATGGGGAAGCTTTGCTGTCCACCCTTATGAAGAAAACCTATGTTTGCTCCAGCTTTTGTTCCAGAGCCCTTCATCCATCCACAGATATCACCATCAGCAAACCCTTCAGATAGGAAATGGAGTAGCACTGTGTACAGAGAAACAAGAACAGAATTGCTAGAAACTTCAGGAGGCGAAAGGTTGCGATCTGCACCTCTATTCTTGAATAATAGGTTCTGTAAAAATGCCCTGAACACAGATCCAGGTAACTGGGGAGGCTTTATAGGAGGTATGAACTGTAAGACCAAGCAACAGAGTTCCCGATGCATCTCCTCAATCTGGGAAGAAAACAGTCTAGTATCGGTTATGCATCATCTTGAAGTCTGAAAAGCTTGACTAAGATATTAACAATTTCTGTGTAACAAGGTTACTTTACTTTTAACCCTTTTTTCTGTGTCTGCACATACACAGATACTTGTGTCAATACTGCTATACACGCTATAGATTTTTTTCCTACTCCAGAGGCACTTATTTAGATCATTATGCGTGCCAGATTAACAGCTGCATCTATTAATGAAGAACATAACACAGCTACATCTATTAATGAATAACATAACATGTAAATGCATGATATAAGTGTTCAATATATCTTAATTTTTTGAGTCTCTTAAACTTTTTTGACATCCATCTATTTTTTTTTAAGGAAAAAAAAAAAGATGATAACTATCTATCTATCATGTGCCGCCATGTCCACGTATCAGGCTTTTTTAGGTTGCTGTATTGGACAGCTCGTATCCATTCAAACACCAACACATGGACTAACTCACATATTACTCTCGTCCAATGGTTCACTGTTTTCAAATGACAATGCTTCATGGCAACAGGAAAAAAGAACCTGCCTCCAAACCTAAGCGTCATCGCAAAAACAAGAGGTTTATGCCTCCCAACTCAAGGTATGAGGCATAATCAGGGCGTAGGCCTCATTGCCACATGGAATCTTGACTAAAAAATTAGACCCTAATTTTACTTTTAAAAAAAGTAAAATCATACTGGACTATAAATTTGTTGTGTTGGATTATATAGAAAACATATTTGACATAAACAACCTCTTGTTACTCTCATTTGGGAATTTTTACCTAGAAGCCCATAACCTTCTTAACATATCTTCATAAATGCTCAACTAAATTCACATATCTGGCTTCCAGCCTTCTTCTTCTTCTCATTTCTATAATTTGTTTGTGTAAATTGTGTCCAAATGGCAAGAGAGAGAGGGGGGGAAAAAAGACGAAAAAAGAAAGAAAGAAAGAAAGAAAACACCAATAACAAAGGTACAAGGAATAGAAGAAATCCTGCATGAAAATATGATGTAGAAATTGCAAGGACACAAATCGGGAATGGTTATATTTATGTGGAACAGACACATTTATATCAAACTGAAGGGCTCAAACCCACAACCTTCAGACCACAAAACCATTGCTCTTTTATTTTGTTCTTTCATTTTTTTTAGTGAAAGAAGCACTATTTTAAAGAGAAAGGACAAGCGTAAACAAAAGGAAAAACTATAAAACAATATGAAATACAAGCATAAACGAAAAGTCAAAAATTATAAATCATTCAGCATCGAATTTCCTTTTAAAATGACATGCATTGAAGATCCTTTAATCTAACCAACTGTGCTATGAAACATAATTAAATTATGCTCTTTTATTATTGAGTTTCTATTATGTTATCTTGTATTTTTAGATTTTTTATGATTGTAAAAAAATTAACACTTACACTTTGTTACACCTTGTCTCAATTATGTCTTTAGCCTTTTTTTTTTATATATAAAAAATGACTATCCCTAAAATGATCCATTCAATATACTGCAGCAATTTCAATGCCGGAAACCTGAAGATTATGCCATATGAGAGAATTGAAGCTGTTTTCCTACTTACAGGACTGATGGAAAAGTATAGAGAGAAGAAGAAAGATCTTCGCATGGTCATTATTGACTTAGAGAAGGCATATATGATATATTACCAAGAGAGATCTTTTGGTGGGTTTAGAAAAGGAAAGGGGTCTCAAGCAAATATATTGACTTAGTTAAGGATATATACGATGAAGCGATAACTAGTGTTAGGATAATTGGGGGAGAGACAAACGAGTTTGTAATCAAAGTAGGCTTACATCAGGGGTTAAAGTTGAGCTTGTATCTCTTTGCCTTAGTTATGAATGAGTTGACTACAAATACACAGGTTATTAATGTTGAGCCCATATCTCTTTGCCTCAGTTATGGATGAGTTGACTAAAAACATACAGGAGAAGGTGCCATAGTGTATGTTGCTTACTGATGATGTTGTGTTGATCGACAAAACTAAAGAGGAGGTAAATGTCAAGTTAGAATTATGGAAGGATGTTTTAGAATCAAATGGTTTTAAGAAAAGGTGGACTAAAACGAAATATAAGCAAGTTAAATAAGAAATAAGGGAGTAACAAAGATTGATAACCAAGATATACACCAGAGTGACCATTTTCATTATCTCCATTCAATCAAGCACAAGGAAGGAGATATTGTAAATGATGTTGTTACTAAATATCAAAAAAAAAAAAAAAGTAAATGATGTTGCTAATAGAATAAGAGCAGGATCGTTGAAGTGGAGAGGAGATTTTGGAGTATTATGTGATAAATAAATACCACTACGAAAAATAAATACCACTACGAAAATGGAGGGTCAATTTTATAAGACGGTGATGTAGGACCAAGGTTCTGATACCAAACTGATGTAGGACAAAGCTTTGATTTGGTGCTTTAACAGAGAAATCTGCAGTAAAAAGAAAATAACAGGAAAAAAAAAAAAAAGAATAGAGAAAGAGAACAAGTTACCAACTAGAGTCACACTAGTTGAACCTTGTAGTCATAAGTAGGGTTGAAAGCATCACAACTTCCAAATTTTGGAGTCACGCCAGAGAACAAAGCAGCAATAGCTCTTAAATTTTCATTCAATCACCAACAATCAATAATCAATTATGAGTTACAAAGCATATATATAGCTTTTACATTGCTAGAGACTCTAAAGGTAATTTTTGTTAAGGCAAGCAGAAGTGTTGCCTTTAATGGCTGAATGTCAAGCGACCCTTCTAGGCTTTCACATGGCAGGTGCTATCAAAGCCAAAAATGTTATTTTGAAAGGCAATGCTTGTAGCTTAATCTCATGTTTGCAATCTACCTCAAATCTCCCTCCCAGACAAATTGGTAATATCTTTTCTGATATCTGAGCTCCTCTGCAAAAAATTTGGTAATACTCAGTTTGGATTTGTTACTAGATCAGCAAATGGAACAGCCCATAACTTAGCCAAGTGTGTTCCCACACTTCAATGGAAACATGGTTCTCTAGCCCCCTCGTTGGTTGACAAGTGCCCTAGAGAAAGATGTTTCTTCTGCCCAATTTATTGGGGCGCGATGTCTATCTTTATCCCCAACAAAAAAAAAAATCCCACTCTTAAGTAAAATTCTTAAAAAAGTAAAACACTAAAAGAGGCTAATTCTTGTCAAAAAGTAATGTATTGCATTTATTTTGGCCATAACTTCCCAAAATTACATCAGATTTTCAAGATCTTGGAAATCAACCCAAGTGGGTAAATTTTGACTTCCCAAAATAAGATTCAAAGAAATGTGAAGGAAATAAATATTTCACAAAAGACATATTCAATCAAGAAATAAATAAAAAAAAACCCCAAACTGACTAAGAAAGAAACTAAAAGCTAAGGGCGACCCAGTGCATGAGGCTTCCGCTAACACGGGGTCTGGGGAGGGCAAGATGTATGCAGCCTTACCCCCATTTCTGGAGAGGCTGTTTCCGTGAAGAAAGAAACTAAAAGCTAGGAACTAAAAAATAAAAAATTATTATCATACAAAAATTTTATACCCAAAATACCCCCACACATAAGCCCATCAAATTTGAGTATGGGTTGTTTCTTGTCCTACATCATACGGCTATAAGACCAACCATGGTTTAAAAAGTAAAATGATGGGCAACAAACAACACATAAATAGAATGAGTGTAGCTGAAATGAGGAGGTTGAGATGGATGAGTGGGAAGACAAGAAAGGATAGAATTAGAAATGAATCTATTCACGAGAACTTAGGTGTAGCACCAATAGCTGATAAGAATCATAAGATGAGGGGAAGCCGACTGAAATGGTTTACTCATGTGCAACAAAGACCACTGACTCACCAGTGAGAAGGTGTGGGACGATGCAAGTTGAAGGCGCTAAAAGGACAAGAGGAATACCAAAATTGACTTGAGCTGAAGTAGTGAAGAGAGACATGGTAGTTTGTGATTTAATGGAAGATATGGACCTAGATGGAGTGGAATGGAGAAACAAGATTCGTGTATCCAACCCCAAGTAGTTGCGATAAGGTTGTTGTTGTCGTTGATAAGGTAATCTTTCCAGATTAGGAAAAATGTTGTTTATTTGGGATAGTTTTGACTTAGTATTTGTGGGGTCTTTTCTTTATAGCTTTTGTTTTTGTGTTGTATTTGGCTTTTGTTACTTGTTGCTTGTGTTCACCATCCTAGTGCACCCCTTGTACCTTTTTCTGCCTCTTCTTCTTAATAATATCTTTTCAATGACCATAAAAGTTTTACTGATATCAAAAATCGGGTGAACACCATGAACAAAATAGAAAATATATGAAATAGACTGCATTCAGTTGGGGTCACACAAAAAAATTAATAAATATTTGGGTCATCATCATCATTTGGATAATAAAAATTATTCTTGTATTGGCAACAAAATCGATTAAACTTGATAAGTCTACAAAAAATATGCATCCCCTCCCCTAAAGAAGTCGATGGTGCAGCAATAGGTCTATGAAGAATTCCCCACTCTTTTCTCATTGGCTCCCAATAAAAGGACAAGAGTGGTGGATTATTTTGTAGTAAACGTGAAAGTGGTGTGGCAGCCCATTCTTAGGAAGCCTTTTAGATTGGGAATTGGATGAAGCTTTCCAATTTTTAGAGCGGCTCCACAATAGTAGAATTGTCCTGGGTGTTGAGGATATAAGGTGGTGGCAGCAAGGAACAGGGGAAGAATTCTCAATTAAGGCTTGCTTCAAGCTCATGGATAGAGTTCAAGGGACTGCCTGCAATGGAAAGCTAAATTGTTAAATCCAGTCCCCATTAAAATTCAGTTCTTCATGTGGATGGCATCTATGGGTAGTATTTTGACACTGGACAGCCTTATTCGAAGAGGTAATGCGTATTCCAAACATGTCTTCTGTGCAAAAAGTGGGGAGTATATTGCACAACTGCTGATTCATTGCCCATACGCATGGTAAGTATGGTACGAGATGGTGAAGGACTTTGCTATGACATGGATCTCACTCCAGAATATCATTAGCCTCCTTAGGAGCTGGAGTAGCTCCACCTTTTCAACTAAAGGGTGTCTGATTTGGAAACTGGTACCGGCAGCAGTCTGTTGGTCATTATGGAAGAAGTGGAACAGCTGAGCTTTTGAGGATTATGTGGAGCCTTCCTATAGGGTTTATCAGTGAGTGATGAATTTGATTATTTTTTGGTTGGGTCAACGTAAAGGGTGCGGAGATGTTGGAAATGTGGTCTTGGGAAAGAAACGGGTCAAATTTAATTGGGATTTAATGGCTGTACTGTAAGGGGCAGTTGCGCCCCCCCCCCCACTTTTTCTTTGC
>JAOXJP010228094.1:0-11181 GCA_025762735.1 Platanus orientalis | reverse complement strand
AGATGAAAATAGGAAGTTTGGTGTTTAAATGGAAGAGCAGAGTAGAAGTTTCTGGGAAGATTAACTTGAATCCACTACTATAAGTGAGTTCAAATGGGTATACGCATCTAGGTTTTTTTTCTCTGACTGAGAGGGCGGATTATCTGTCTATTGGAGGGTATTCTGCTTTGAAGGAGCTTTGGGACACCACTCACTAGTAGGTTATTGGGATTTTGAGAGGGCGTTTGTTTATTTACCATAATTATGATCAAACAGATACTTGGCAAGCTCCCTCGGAAGTCATCTAAGTCGGGCGAACATCGTGAAATAGGGGGAACCTCTGGCCCTTCTTCAAATGCTTCTACCGCTTCAAGAAGCAGTGATCTAGTAAGTAACCGGTCTGGAAATCCACACAACGCATCTCTTCCAGCCCCCAATTTGGCTTCAAATGCAGGGCTGAATAATGGAAGCAAGCTGACACAAGTCGAAAACTCAAAGCTGAATGGAAATTCAGCTGCTTCTTCATTTGAGGCGTTGCCTAGTTTTAGGGATGTCCCCAGCTCTGAGAAGCAGAACTTGTTTATTAGAAAGCTGAATTTGTGTTGCGTCTTGTTTGACTTTACCGACCCAACAAAGAATCTGAAGGAAAAGGACATCAAACGGCAGACATTGCTAGAGCTTGTGGATTATGTTACTTCGGTGAATGGGAAATTCACAGAAACTGTCATGCAAGAAATAACGAAGATGGTATCTGTGAATTTGTTTAGGACACTCATTTCCCCACCACGAGAGAACAAGGTTTTGGAAGCCTTTGATTTGGAAGATGAGGAGCCCTTGATGGACCCTGCATGGCCACATTTGCAAATTGTATATGAGTTCCTTCTGAGGTTTGTTGCATCACCTGAGACAGATGCAAAGTTGGCCAAGCGATACATTAATCACTCCTTCGTTCTCAGGTTGTTAGATCTCTTTGACTCTGAAGATCCCAGAGAAAGGGAGTACTTGAAAACAATTCTACACCGCATCTATGGAAAGTTTATGGTACACCGCCCATTCATCAGGAAAGCTATCAATAACATCTTCTACCATTTCATTTTTGTGACAGAGAAGCATAATGGGATTGCTGAGCTGTTAGAGATTTTGGGCAGTATAATCAATGGGTTTGCTCTGCCTCTGAAAGAAGAACATAAACTATTCCTTGTTCGAGTGTTGATTCCTCTTCACAAACCAAAATGCATACCCATGTACCATCAGCAGTTGTCTTACTGCATCACGCAATTTGTGGAGAAAGACTGTAAGCTTGCTGATACTGTTATAAGGGGTTTATTGAAGTACTGGCCGATCACTAATAGTTCAAAAGAGGTCATGTTCTTAGGTGAGCTGGAGGAGGTTTTGGAAGCGACTCAGCCTCCTGAGTTCCAGCGCTGTATGGTACCATTGTTCCGCCAGATCGCTCGTTGCCTGAGCAGTTCACACTTTCAGGTAGTATGCTCTTCAAAGTTTCATTACCTTTTACTTGCTAATTTTCTTAATCCTTTCTGTACGAGGCATGCTTCCTTTTTATGCAAAATAAATGATCTGTCATATTTTTTTTGTGCAAAGTAAATGATTGATTTCGATATCTGTGTTTATTTCTCAAAGTGTAAGGAATACCCTACATGGTGATGCGGGAGCGTCTAGGAGCATCAAGAAGAATCTGGAAGACTTGGAGTTATGTTATTAGGTTTTTATTTATTTATAGTTGTAATCCTGTAACTTGCCTTTAGTCCAAAATTTTCAAGGTCAATACTTGTCCTTTTAGAAAGGTTTTGGTGTCTTTAGAAGGGTTATTCAGTTACCTTTCAAATGAGACCAAGATTGCACAAAAAAGGGCCCATAGAATGGCTAGACATTGTTGAATCACCTCTTATTCAATGGAGAGCAAGAATCTGCCACATCAATCCCCATGGTAGCTAAAATAGAAGTCGAATCTCTGAGGGGACCACCGTGGATGGGGTATCGTAGAGGTGGCAATGATTAAGTAAATGGGGGGACGATTGGTACGAAAGTCAAAAGCCACTCGAAGAGGTCGAAATCCAATAGGGATGTGGTTCTGGAAAGCCTTTTATGGCCTTTGTTGCCAGAGCCATAGATAGTGGAGAAGAAGGGGGTTTTGATTATCTCTTTTCAGAAGGAGGACTTGGAAGATTGCCAGTAGCGACTGAAATCTTGTTTAGTAGGAAGAATCGTGGGCGATAATCCAAGCACCTTCACCTTGAGAGAATGGGGGAAGAAAGCTTGGCGGGTGGGAGGAGAACTGCAGGTCAGAAGGCTGCCGAAGGGTCTCTTCCTATTCTTCTTCCCGTCAGCGGTTAAAGTAGATAGAATCCTGCATGAGGGTAAAAAAGACTAGCAAGGGGGATTTCTCCTCGTGGACGTATGCCATCCTACGGTAGAGTGCAGATGGAGAAGCAACAAGGTTCAAAATGTTGATGTCCGTAGAAATATCGATCAGGCGAAAATAAGACATATATCAGAAATGTCGGAAATATTGAAAAGAAATATTGTAAAAATCATAGAAACTTAAGAAACATATTCTAATCTAACTACATATGCACAATGAAACAAATAGATTCATTAGGAATGATAGCTTATTTTAGTACATTTGCATTTTAATATTCGTTAAAAATACACATGCATACATAATGGTTGACAAAAATATTATAATCTAACCGTAAAAGCCTAGGGAACAAGTAGATTCTCTTTATTTTCTTCAACTTCTTCCTCTCCCTCTTTTTACTTTTTTTGAAATTTATTGTTTTTCATATAATTTTTTTATTATTACAACACAATGTCGATATTAGACAATAATACACTGTGAAAAGGAATATTTGCTTAATACACAGACATTGTACATCGTGTTGACCAAAAAATAAAATTTTATAATGTACTTAATATTTTGTGTTGGTATAGGAATATATTGTGTCGGTCTTGGTAGACATGGACATATGTCGGAAGATATTTAAGATATTTCAAGATATTTGATACCATGAGAAGCAGGGACGGTGAAAAGGGTAAAGTGTGGGTTCATGGCCTATCGATGCACCTTTGGGCTGCAGTACCTTTGAAAGAATTGGGGATCTTTGCGGGGGCTTGATTGAAGTGGAAACCCTTGACCTTGACTCGATGGAATGGGCCTCTTTGATAGTCTAGTGACCGGAACTGGCTCCAGAATATGTATAGGTGTCTAATGAAGCTCTGGTATATAAGGTGAAACTATGGAGGCATGAGTTAACTTGTGCATATCCGAAGGAGGGGTTTGACCTTGGATGGAATCATGAAGACAGGGGAAGGGAGGGGGAATTGCATAGCAAGGGAGGAGGTACCGGAGGAGAGAGGTGGGAGCAAAAGAAGCATTCAAATTTGAATCAAAAGGTTAGGGCGACAGACAACAGTGTCAGGCGAGACACCGGTAGGTCGTTGAGGGGGGGGAAGGTGAAAGATGATGAACCGGACGAGCCAGAATATCTGGGTGGACCATGCTAGAAAGGGCCTGGTTCATAATTATAACCATCAGATGACGGGCTAGAGTAAGATCAGAACAAAAAAGGCCCATGGGCCAGTGGAACATGAGCCTAAACTAATTAAAACCCACAACGTTGGGCCTGGCTTGAAGGGACCCAATTCTGGGCTTGGGCCTTGGGAATTATTAAGAGACGCTAGGAGCAAGGAGCATATAAGAGCTCGAGATGAGACCCAACTCTCATTTTTGAGGGCTCAGTGTTGAGGGCATGAAAGAGAAAAGGGGCAAGGGAAACGAAGGGTCAAGCAAGGCTGGAATTCCGGTGACGATGATCTCAAGGAGGAAGGGGAGATGTGAGGTGGCCGTAAGGGGACACTCCAATGGCGGAAAAAATCAACGGTGACTGCAGAGGAGGATGCTGGCTCTGCTTGTCCAGAAAAATTAATCCACAGAGAGGTGACTATTTGGGAAACTAGGGAAACTGACGGCGCAGGGAAGAGACCAACTTGCTCAGGCAAAGGTAAGGCAACTGTGATGGAAAGGGAGGAGTTGAGTGAGGAAGAAGATGAATGGGATTGGAGGAGGGAAGAAAGAGAAGATGTGGGGTGGATAAAGGTGACAGGCGAAGGGTCAGGGGGAGAATGCAGCCGGTCGATAGAAGGAAATTCGAAGAGGGGGATGTGTAACATGCAGGTAGAGCAGACAGAGTTTACGCATTGTATTGAGGCATTGGGAGGTTTGGAGGATACAAGAGGATGTTGGGGGGGGATTATACAATAGATAACTCGTTAGCTGATGCTGATGGTGGTTACAATAATCTCAGGGAATTGGATGAGGATGAAATTATACATTACATTGATCCAATATTAATGCTACCCCCACCTCACCAATCAAAGTGGATGCTCAAAAAAGTGGCCAAAGTAAAATGTAGGCTTGGGTATTCATTCAAAGATATGGAGCAGAGGATTGAGAATTTCTTTTGGGAGATCGAGTAGAGAAGGAGCTGGAGCCCAAGAAGGGATAAAGCAGCGAAACGTTGCTCGGCTGGTGGGAGGGGAGCCAAGGAGCTGAACAATTTGTAGTTTGAAATCAACTATGATAGGGAGGAGAGAAGGAGTAGAAGGAAGGTGCGCAGGGGAGATAGACTGACTTATATGATGAGGACAACAATCTTTTCTTGGAACATTAGGGGCCTAGGGGCGGAGGTGAAGAGGTGGGAGGTGAGAGATGTGTTGAGAAGGTGGAATATTGACATGTTCTCCCTACAGGAGACAAAGCTCCAAAAAATTGAATATAAAATGATGGTGGACTTATGGGACAGGAGACGATTCGAGCATATCCATAAACCAACAGACGGTCAATTAGAGGGGATTCTTGTAGCTTGGGATTTAAATGCTTTAGAGGTGTTGGAGTTTATTATAAGGGTGTATTCTATTTCGGTGTTGTGTAGAAGTAAAGAGGATGATCATAAGTGGGCTTTTTTCAGGCATTTATGGGCCTTGTGTTCAGGAGGCCTTAGGGGAGTTGTGGAGGGAGCTGAGCAATGTTACGAGAAGGTGGAAGGTTCCTTGGTGCACTAGTGGAGACTTCAATGCAGTGAGAAGCCCGAAGGAGAGATTGGGGGCTAGTAGATTTACTCATCAAATGCAGGATTTTAACAATTTTATAGAGGAGTCGAATCTTGTAGACTTCCCTTTGAGAGGGGCAGAGCTTACATGGAAAAATAAGAGGATGAGTAGCAGGCTAGACCGTTTCTTATGTTCGGAGGATTGGTTGGACTTGGCAAACTTGTTTATTCAAGAGGCCCTTCCTAGTTGCAGCTCGGATAATAATCCAATCATTCTTTGGTCTTTTCTCCTGATTTCAGGTCCTCAACCATTTTGGTTTGATCTAATGTGGTTGGAAACTCCAGGATTTGTTGATAAGGTTAAAGATTGGTGGGAGGGTTGTGATGTTGAAGGCATGGCCAGTTTTGTGATGGCTAAAAAATTGAAGCACTTAAAAAGGAAAATCTTAGAGTGGAAGAAGGAATTTGGGGGAATTGAGTCTAGAAAGAATTTTTGCCTTCAAAAGATATATTGTTTAAGGAAGAAGGAGATGGAAGGCAAGTAAGTGGAGGAAGAGAAGCTTGATTTGTTGGGTATTTAGCAAGATTATCAAAAACTTCTAAGAATGGAGGAGATTTCCTGGAGACAAAAATCTAGGATAGCATGGTTAAAGGAAGGAGATCGGAACACAAGATTTTTCTGCAAAATGACATGTTGGAGAGGGGCTATGATTTCCATGCACAGGTTAATGGAGAATGGGAGTATGATCAAGAAAAGATCAGAGAGGAAGTAGAGAAGTTTTATGTTCACTTGTATACTGATCCTTTTCCAAATAGACTGAGGCTAGAGGGGGTGGAATTTGACCATATTAGTAAGGACCAATGTGGGTGGTTAGAGAGACCTTTTTCCATAGAGGAAGTTAAGCTAGCTTTTAATAGCATGGAGGATGATAAGGCGCCAGGCCCTGATGGGTTTCCGACTAAGTTCTTGCTTACATGTTGGGATGTGATAGGATCTGATGTGATGGCAGTCTTTTCGGAGTTCCATTCTAAGGATCAATGGTGCAAATGTCTAAGCGCCACTTTTATCACTTTAATTCCAAAGAAGAAATGAGCGGCTGACTTGAAGGATTTCAGACCAATCAGTTTGGTGGGGTGCATTTATAAATTGTTAGCTAAAACATTAGCAATCCGCTTTAAGTCATTGTTGGGGGACGTAATGTCTGAGTGAGGCATGCTTTCTTCCCTAGGAGACAAATGACTGACTGCTCCTTAATAGCAAATGAGATCATTGATGCCATGGTGAGAGAGGGATGGGAGGGAGTGCTATACAAATTGGGCATGTAGAAAACTTATGACCATGTCAACTGGGGTTATGTTGATTGGGTGTTAGATCAAATGGGCTTTGGGGTGAAGTGGAGGAATTGGATGAAAATTTGTATTTCGTCCCTGTCCTTTTCAATCCTGGTTAATGGTTCTCCTAAAGGGTTCTTCAAAGGGAATCGGGGTCTTAGACAGGGAGATCCATTATCTTCATATTTATTCATTATTGTTGCAAATCTGTCGGGAAGAATGGTGGCTAAGGTGGAGTTGGTGGGATTGGTGAAGGGTTTTCCTTTTAGGGGTGGGTTGTTGTTTCCATTTATTCAATTTGCAAACGACTCTCTCTTCATGTTGAAAGCAGATTTGGAAGGAATGCAGAATCTAAGATGTATCTTGTTGATTATGGAAGCGGCTACTGACTTAAAGGTGAATTAGGGCAAAACCATATTAAGTTTGGTGGGAGGTACATCCAATGTTGGAGATCTTGCATGTGTCCTTAATTGTATGGTGGAGCCTCTTCCGATCTCCTACTTAGGCCTTCCGCTTTGAGCAAAATCTTTTTCTAAGACTATATGGAACCCAGTTATTGAGAGATTGAGGAGAAAAATCTCTAGGTGGTAAGGTCAACATCTTTCAAAATGAGGGAAAATGCTGTTGTTAAAAAGCATGCTTACAAGTGTTCTTGCATATTTCCTATCTTTATTCCAAGCCCCCAAATCAATTATAAATCATCTAGAGAGATTGATGTGAGATTTCTTATGGGGATCTTCTCTAAGGAAAAGAAAGATTCACTGGGTGGGATGACAAGATGTTTGCAAGCCAATGGTGCAAGGCGGTCTGGGATTATGACTATTAGAAATCACCAACCGATTGATGCTTAACAAATGGTTATGGAGGTTTGGAGTGGAAAAGAATGCTGTTTGGAGAAGGATTGTGGCAACTAAATATGGGGTGGAAAGGAATGGGTGGGTTAGTAGAGAGCTAGAGGGGGCAAGACGGTGTGGAGTTTGGAGGAGCATCTATGCGAGCAAGACCAATTTCTTTCAGTTGGTTAGTTTGTAAGGTGAATAATGAAGAGTTAGTTCACTTTTAGCTGAACCCTTGGTGTGATAGGAGGCTGTTGGCCTATCTTTTTCCTTTCTGCTTCAATCTTGCGGAGAACAAAAGGGGGGGTGGTGGTGAAAGAGCATATGATTAGATTCATGGTCTTCTGTTCATGGAATATTTAGCCAAGAAGAAACCTAAATGATTGGGAGATTGAAGAGATGGGTTGGCTATTGAGGTTGCTGGACAATCACCGACCTGGAGATAAGGAAAAGCCGGATGAGATGACTTGGAGTTTGGATGAAGAGAGGGGTTTTGCGGTTAAATCTATGTCTGAAGCTCTTGGGACCAACTCTCTTGATCTTTTAGAGGGTGAATGTATTTGGAATCCTCATATTCAATCTAAAGCCTCTTTTCTCTTGTGGAGGCTGTGGTGGAATAGGATTCCAACCATCAACAACTTGGTTAGGAGGGGAATGGTGCTCCCTAATTGGTGCTGTATGTGCAAAGAAGATCTGGATTCGTCAGATCATATCTTTCTTCATTGTGGTTGGGCTTCCACTTTTTGGAATTATTCCATCAAAAAATTTGGGTTGATGTGGGTGCAGCCTATGACAATCAGAGGGCTTTTATCATGTTGGCTAAAGCAAGGTCTGGGTTCAAAAATGAGCAATTGTAGGGAGATGTGGTTGATGGTTCCTACAGCTATATGTGGAGCTATATGGGAGGAGCGCAATAGGAGAGTGTTTAACAATATATCCAACGAACCTCATACCAGTCTTGATGCTATCCTAGCTAGAATCTATGATTTGATGTTCCTAGCGCAATCAAGAAAGGCCCTGCCTTTCAAATCTTGGATATTTGAGTGGGAGAACACAGCGTTGTAGGCCATCGTTGAGGCCCTTATCTCTGTTTTTGTTCCCTTTTCTTTGTTGGAGCATCTCTCATGCTGTGTAGCGTTTTTATCCATTTTTAATAAATTACCTTACTTTCTTCTTCTTCTTCTTCTTAAAAAAAAAAAAAAAATACTGAAGCGGTATCAGTTAGGTGGAAAGAATAAATGAAAAGAAGAAGAATGAAAGAGAAACAAAATAGAAGAAGAAAGAGAAGATTACTTTAAGGAAATCACAACTTCAACTTAGGAAATCACCAATGTAAGCTTTGTTTAGGCAAAAAAGGAGAAAGAGATAGATACCTTATGAATAAATCACCAACTTCATGTTTCTTGGAAATCATCAACCAATGTCTCCAATCATGACACCATAGCTTAGAGAAGAAAGAATTATTCCCACTCTTGTAGAGAGAAAACAAAGGCCTTTTTTTTTTCAATCAACTTCATTGTAAAATCATAGGGAGGGCTGCCTTTAAATACGCTTACAACCTTAAACAATAAGAAACTTGCTAAAATTGGAAATTTCCCAAAAATCCTAAACTTGCTAGCCAAGTTTTCCTAAAACATAAAACTTTCTAAAAACTCACTTTCTTAACAATTAAAAGACTTTATAAAAAAAACAGTATTTCCATTTTTACTGACACCCCCTTAATAATTTGGTCATAACTTTCCCAAATCACATCGGATTTGCGCAATCTTGGTCTTGTTAGAAAGGTAATTGAATAATCTATCTAATGACACCAAAATAAAGCCAAAATGACGAGTTTTTCTCTTTAAGAAAGTGGACTAAACATAAAAAATGGAATTACTCTAAAAAAAACCAAAATCTTGGCACTATTGGCCTTATTACATGTGCACATAAAATAAATGTTACCCCCTATAAGACCCTTACTAACCATATTCCAAATCCTCCAACAATCAGATTATATAGAGATTATTTTTTCCATGTATATTAATTACCTAAAGCAACACACCTGCTGTCTTCCAATGTTACTTTACAACCTCATTCCTTATAGAAATTTTAGTGTAAACCATGGTCAATCACACCGTGCATGTGGACATAAAACAAAATAGATAAATAGATTATTTTTATCACATTTGATAAGTCCAAATGGCTTTGATAGTGAACATAATTTTAACATTCTCTTATAATTCTCTCATGAAATCTTTAAATTTAGCATTCTTCCAATCTATCGAGCATCTCCTATAATTCTTTTGTGCTTTTGTGTCTTTTTACCTTTTTAGTTTTTCTTAATCAGATATTTAGCTAGTAAGTAACTAGTGACCACAGGTTAATAGGTCTTATTTCCACCTCTTGTATCTTCTTCAACCCAAAAGTATCCTGATTAAATTCATGCCAACCCTGGCCTCAAGTTTCTACTACTCAACTAATGTGATTATGAAACTTAGGTGGTCCATTGAAAGGGTGAAGGAGGCTTAGGTGACTGAAGTCTGGCAACATTTTGATCTTAGGTGATAGGTGGCCCTATGGACTGTGACAGAATAACTAGAAGCTTAGTAGATAAATCCTGTTTTTTATTACCAGCTTAAATTCTTTAATTTAATCAATTAAAGTTATCTCTAGGAAATTTTAAGTAGAAATAGAGAAATTTTTAGATCATAATTGATAATTGTTTGTCCTCATTTTTCTGGGCATACTATATGTATTTTTTTGGCGTTTTGCTTGTAATTGTTCATCAACCTCCGCCATCGGATATCATCCCCTCCCTGGTTCTGCTGTCATTCGCTGATCGGTTATCGCCTTTTCGTTTATGGTTGCCTGCAAGATCATAATCACTTGTTGATGTAGCTAATGAAAATTTTGTGACCTGTATGTACTTGATTCTAAAGTTTATGTAGATCAGAATCTTGAATACTATAGAAATATGATACTTCACTAGCAGCATCGTTTGAGTCAGACCTGATTCTGAAATATTGGCAGCACATTTGGCTAGTGAGTGCACTTGCTTCTGTTGTCCAGGTAGTGAGGATTGAACTTCTCATAGAAACCCCATTGGATACCGTGTCTTCCAGTTTTCTAGTTATCTTCTTTTTTTCTGACAGTCTGAAAATTGGTGTAACATCTTCTCCTCTATGCAGTTGGGCTTCAGTTGTCTGTAGCAGCCCTGTGGAACACTGTGGCTGCCATTTTTAAGAGGTATATTGTTTGCCAAGAGGCTGAAAGAAAGGTGGAAGTCTTTTCCTCAATTGGACTTCCCTAGGAAATTACGAAGTTTCTTGTCAGACTTTCCAATTTATATATATTTTTGCTGAATAACTTGGTGAGCTTTATAAATGGGATAAGAGACAAAAGACAAAATACAGAGGATAGAAAAGAGATACAAGAGCGAAGAGAGAATAAAATGGAGAGAGACGGGAGAGAGGGATCCTTTTACGGAAAGGACCCCTCATAAAATACTATTCCGGTGTTACATCCATAAGATTTCCCGTAACAGTAGAGTCCCTATTAACTTCCCTTTTGGCTAAAACATCCGCCACCGAATTGGCCTCTCTTGGAATCCATGCGAACGAGATGTTCAATGAGGATGCTAGAAAGACCACTTCTTTGAGGAGATATGCAACCCTCCGGGGTCCCTTTCTAGCGTTCTTCAACCAACTAATCACAATCACCGAATCTCCTTCTACAGTAATGTAACCGATATCACCCCTAGCGTGGATCAACCTAATGCCGAACAACATAGCCTTGGTTTCCACAAGAATGGCATCACCCACTCCCAAAGGCCCAGAAAATGCAAGTATACAGGCCCCAGATGAGTCTGAAATGAGACCCCCAAAAGGTCCTGGATTACCCATTGAACCGCCATCAAAGTTTAGCTTCATGTCCGAGCCCACTGGGGGGGACCAAATATGAGATACTACCGGCCTGTGAGAGGG
>JAOXJP010228093.1:0-11182 GCA_025762735.1 Platanus orientalis | reverse complement strand
CCATTTTGTGTGCTGGTTGACAACTATTATTTTGTCCTTTTGTGGGCTTCCATAGTCAACCAAAAGGGGCCTATACAAGCTGATAGACAGCCACTTTGTTTTCTAGTTTTTAGTAGTTTAAATTTAAGGAAAGTTAGTTTTTAGAAGTCATTAGTTTTAGGAAATACTTGAGTCCCAAGTTTAGGAGTTTAGAAGTTGCTAAATTAGTAATGTCTTTATTTTTTGTGCATTGTAAACCTATTTAAAGGCACCCCTTGACATGAATTAAATCAGGGGAAAATGAATTGATTTTGAAATTGAGCTTGGCTCTTTGGTTGTTGTATCACAATATTTCTTCCCCTCTTCTTTGGGTTGCAGCCTTGGGCTCCCTTCTATCCCTCATTCCCTCCTTCTATCTCTTGTTTCTTCTCTCTATTCCATCTTCTTCTTCTCCTTCCTCCCTTCTTCTAATCTCTACTTTTCTTCTTCTACTTTTCTATTCCTTTTCTCCATTAATCAGTTGCTGCAATCCCGTCTGATTCTAGAAGATTTCAAGGTGTTGAAATCATAAGTCTGAAGAACAACAAGGCTACCTTCAAGATTCTCAAGAGAATATCATAGCTAAATCCGCACTATCAGTTTGAGGTGATGTCCCCTTTATTTCAGCAGATTTTGATACTTATTTTAACCTCTATTTGATTCTAAAAACTTCCCTCATATTCTACTATCAATACCTTACTTATTTCCCCATAATCTACACCTATTGTCTTTAAAACCAAAATTTTCTGGGTTACCATAACCTAAAAATCACCCCCCTATTTCCACCCTTTTTTCTACTTTTATTTTAGGGTTTTGTTCCTCTACGGATCCCCTACAAAACACCTAAAACTCCCTTTGATTCCCCTTCTTCCCTGCCCTCTTATAACCAAAGATTCCCTTTACTGGTTTAGGTTTTTCTGGGAAAGAATTGATTGGACTGCAGTTAATATAATTTTGTAAATCAAAACTTGTCCAAATTTCATAAAATTTGGAACATAGAACCATCATGTACGTTAGAAACTATCTGGAAAGTTTCATAGAATTCTAACGCATGACTAGGGGTAATTTGATAATTTTGGGGTTCTGCCCAGAAATTTTAGAATAACCCTTTTGGGTTCTTTCTTTCTATTTTCTTCCCTAATCACTTCTAACTCCATTTCACTTATCCTATTCAGCAATTCTAAGAAATTTTGGTTACTTGGGTGTATTTTAAAGTCCAAATTTTGATACTTCCGCCTTAATAATTTGGTAATCTTGAGATATTTGGCATTACCCTACATCAACTTTGGTACCAGAGCTATCATTCTACATCAGTTTTGCTTATGAGGTATTTAGCATTGCTTGTTTTATCCCTGAACCTATTAGCCTGTAAAATTTCATGTCATTTGAATATCTCTAAACTGCGGATTTGTTCATCACAAATTCTGCTCAGATTTGCTCCAGAATTGATAAACTGAGTTTGTCTTCTCTTAAACCTGAATAAGTATAACCATTGTGACTAGTTTCAGCCTTATTTTGAACCTACTTTGGGCCCATAGGTGATGCAGGAGCATATTATGTAAATAAGAAAAAACTTAAGGACCATGGATAGTGCCCAAGACGTGTCCAATAGTTTAGGGATTTTTAGGGTTATTATTTTATGGTTTTATTTTATTTTATGGTTGTTTCTGATTTATTTTATCCATTTTTTTGATGTAACCTAAAGACCTTAGAAAGAAATTTAAACTTAATTTAGATTTTATGTAATAAGGCATTAAATGTCAGGGGTTTAGATGCAAATTAGGAATGTTATTTGGAATCTAAATAGGAGTCCTACTTAGATTAGAAGTGTAGTGGTTTAAATTTATAAATAGAGGAAATCATTAGTTGTAATTCAGTTTTGAGAATTAATAAATTGAAGTTTGCTTTTTGCTCATGGTGGAGCTTGTCTTCTTCCAAAATCTCTCACACGAGGTGAGTTCTTTTTCTCTTTTCTATTAATCTTTATCTCTTTATTTTCTTCTTTAATCTTACATCTTCTTCTTCTCCATCTTCTTTCTTTTCTTTAAAAACTCTGCAGAAAATCTATTCTTTTTCTCTTTAAATCTTCTTCTACATTCTTTTTACAATCTTTTTATTCCTACACATCACCCATCATATTTCTTGTGAGAGCCTAATTCTTAGGTATCCTACATCATATTTGGTATCAGATACCAAATATTGAGGGCAACAGAACATGATGCAAGAGTTGTGTTTTTTATTTATCATGCTTATGCAGCTTTATTTTCTCAATCTTACTTGAAAAAACAAAATAAATCATTTTGGGTGATAATGAACCATATCTTCTTCCCAGCACCTGTAGTATTCTCATATTCCTCTCTTACTTAGTTACTTGTTATACATAGATGCTATTGTATTTTTTTCAAGTCTTAAGTGTGTCATCGTGCTTATTTTAACATTCCTACAAGTTTCACTAAAAAATTTCACATTTTTCCAATATTTATCTAATTTCCATAGGATGTCATTATTTCCAAACATTTGAGCGAACTTTTTCCTGAAATTTCCACAAGCCACAAAGGCAAAATATCCATTAAAATTGAAATTTAAACCATGCTTGGTTGTTATAATGTGTGAAACATATTGAACAGTCCTTATTTCCTAAATTATCTTATTAGATTCGAGAAAATGAGCAAGATGATAGTGAAAAAAATTCCTATTCCTTAAAAACCAATTACACCAGATTCAGCTAGAGATCTGCGAAGTCAATTGCACTTCTAAGAGTGAGAAAGATAATGATCCACCCACTAACCACCCTGCAATGTGAAATATGATGTTTTGCACTCTCCAAAGATAGTCCCCATCTATTCATTAAAGAGGGGGTTGTTTATTTTATCCTTCCCATGTTATGGCATTCCCTGAGTTACATTCTACCATTAACAGGCAAGTAAAGTAATACTTGAAAAAATTAAGGCCTAAATGAAGAAAATCTACTTTCACTTCTAAATCCCAAAGAAGACTGGAAAGGCTTGACCTTGTTCATTACAGAATTAATCAGCAACTTAGACCAGACAAAAGGAACACAAAGCACCACAATCAAACCAAGTTTTATCCAACCCAAAAACGAATTATTTGAGTCTACTCCCCTTCTAGACTTCTTTCACTGTAAGGGCGACCCAATGCACAAGGCTCCCGCTAACACGGGGTCTGGGGAGGGCAAGATGTACGCAGCCTTACCCTCATTTCTGGAGAGGCTGTTTCTGTGACTTAAACCCGCGCCACCAGGGACGCTAACGGTAAGCCTTACCGTTGGGCCAAGCCCGCTTTCTTTCGACATAAAATCCAAAAATTATCAAAATACCCCTCTGACGTGTCAGAAAATTCTGAAAATTTTATGATCGTTTCTGATGTGTAACAAGGTTCTATAGTTAAAATTTCATGAAATTCCGATAAGATTTGATGGGTCAAATCAAAGAATTTCAAAAAAAGTGAAGGTGCTTTAATGGAGGTTTCCAGAGAAGGAAGGAGAAGAAGAAGAAAAAAGAAAAATATGACAGAAATAATGAGAAGATAATAGTATAGAAAAAAAGATAAAATTAGGAAGAAACTAAAAGAGAAGAAAAAAATAATGAAGATTTACCTTGAAGAAGAGAAGGGAGCTTGTGGCTACACCTATTGAAGAAGAAGAAAGAGGGGAGCCATGAGTGGCATCAACCATTGGAGAAGAAGAACATGGCTACAACCACACCTTGGAAACATCTAAATATTCAAAAACAAATTTATTCTTCACTACTAAATTATGGGGGAGGGGTTGTCTTTAAATATGTTTACAATCTTAAGAAATTAGAAACTTGCCAAAATTAAAAACTTCTTAAAATCCTAAACTCGCTAGCCAAGTTTTCTAAAAACATAAAACTTTCTAAAAACCTATTTTCCTAAAAATTAAAACTCAAGACTTCCCAAAAAACACAATTCCCGTTTTTAGGGACCACCCCTTAAGTTTTGGCCATAAAAAATTGGGTCCAAAGTGAAAAACGGGATAACAACTAAACCCCCCCAAAAAGTAAACTAACCACGGCACTACAGACCTTATTACAAAATTAACTCACCCTAAATAATTCTAATCAACCCCACATAATATGTACATCTAAACCGTGCCTTCTTATGTGCGGATACATACATAAACCTTGCTTGATTGTCCACATCAGAGTAATTCCTTGAGGAATCTATTACCATGTTCCCACTCTACAATATTTCATTCTAGTGCATGACGAAACCTCGTGGTCTATGAAAATATTCTTTGTGTGCTTTGTTTATTCGTTGTGCAACACTTATGAATGCATTTGAATGTTTATGTGCTAATTGATTACATTATTCCATTACATATTCAATTAAATCAATTAGCAAGCTTAAGTAAAATCTAAGTAGAATTAAATTTGAACCAATAAGTTTAAAATAATGAGGGATCCTATTCACCCCCCTTTAGGATCACATTCGGATATTGAATCCTTGCGATTTCAAAAGATAGTTGTGACTCATCATTAACTTCTTTAACAGGAACTTCTTGTTTCTCTTCCAAAGTTGATTGCATCGTAGGAGTAAACTGTTGTGACTTACTCTAAGTTGATAACACGTATCGTAGTTAAAAATCTACATATGTGTTTCCTCACCATAAGTAACTTTCCTACCATCAATCCATTGCTTGCCTAATACGACCTAGTCATCCAATAAAACAGTTTTTCTATCAGCACCATCAATATAACTCCTTCGTTTGAGATTGAATAACTAAACCTTCTCCATTATATTTACAGTATAGTTAATCTACATCATCTTGCAAGATATTCTCAACAAAACTTGTGGAAATCAGTTTTTTTTCATACTTGTCACTAATAAAAAACTTGGTTACCTACCTAGCAGGGAAAAACATAAAGTCCTAATATCTAAAGCCATCTACCAAGTTTTGCTCTGATACCAAACTAATGCAAGACTAAAGGGAGAATAATCTAATTTCTCTTCCTCAGCTACTAATTTAGGGTTTGGAGTTAATTTGTGAAGCTAGGTTTGAAGGTTTCAATAGAATTTTGGTATGAAAACAACTTTGATGAGTAGAATAAGGTTTAACGGATACAGTTTAGGACAATGAAATAACTAAGTTTTATATTGGATTAAAGAACAATCGTTTGTAATAGGGAAATCTGCAGTGAAAAGAAAGAATTAGAGAACAAAGAAGAATAGAAAAAGAGAAGAAGAAGTCAACTAGAGTCACACAAGTAGAACCTAAAGTCATACCTAGCATTGAAAACATCACACCTTCAAAATTTTAGAGTTACACCAGAGAACAAAGCAGCTATTGACCTTGAAATTTCAATCAATCCTCAATAATCACAAATAAATTCTGAGAAGACCTTTACACAATAGACTTCCAAATCCCATTCTAGCTAGACTTCTTAAAAAACTCAAAAACTCAATTCCTGTCACAAAGTAATACTTTAGTAGTTTGGCAATAATTTTTCCAAATCACACCAAATTTGCAAGATCTTGGACTCATTAGAAAGGTAATTGAATAACCTTTCAAATGACACCAAAATATTGCCAAATGGCTGAGTTTTGACCTCTCAATATAATGCCTAAAGAAAAGTGACAGACTTTCACTTTCTTAAAAAAAAGTAAACTCTGATCTACCTAAAAATAAATACAAACCCCCAAACTGACTAACAAAAAACTAACCTAAATTAATATAAAACTAACACAATTAAAAATTATTACCATACAAAAATATTAAACCCAAAATACTCATACATAAGCCCATTAAATTTGGCTCTGGGTTGATTTAAGTCCTACATCATCAATCCTCAAACTTGAGGAATTTGTATTTCTTTAAATCATCTAATTTGTTGTTTTGAGCTACTAGCAAGTGATGCCAATCGATGATAATATCATGGGTAATTTGGATAACTTACTTAATACTTGAGGGTGCAGATGCCCAACAAGGAATCCATTGCTCTATATGTGAGATTATATTCAGTTTGAGATAGACATGAAATTCCAAATCATGTGGTATTTGATAAAAAGCCTACCAAATGATTTAAAAAATACTGTTATATGACCAATATACAACAACAACAACAACAACAAACAACCTTATCCCAACTATTTATATGACCAATATATTTATTTTAAAAACATTTTTCTAGAGAAATGTTTTTTGATGTTCCAATGATTGATTATATTCCCAAAGGTTGTTACCAATGGCCAATGGGGTTAGTAGTTATTAAATTATTTTCTTGAAGTTGAAGGTCATTAATGAATATTGTACAATGGAATAGCATATTTGTAAAATATTTTTGGGAAAAGGTCCCATTGTTATTTTCTTTAGGGTTCAATCACAGATTTTACAGGGAATTATTGCAACTAGTGATGTACCATGTTTATAATTATTAAAAGTTAATTAATTTCCTTACAACAGTGTTGTTCCATCTAAAGTGTTGTTCTTTGTGTGGACAGCCCTTAAAGGAAGGATTCTTACGATGGACAATTTGCAAAATAGGGGTTTAATTATCCCGAACATGTGTGCTCTTTTATCGGGGAGATGTGGAATCGATTGATCATATTCTCCTTCATTGCCCCTTCACGGATGAAGTTTGGGAGATGCTTCTTAAGGAGATAGACGTTCCTTGGGTTTTCCCCAAGACTGCTTACAAGATATTTGATCAATAGAATGGAATTGGAAGGAGCCGAAAAAAGAAGTGGATTTGGATGCTTTGGGTTCCGGCCATTTGGTGGTCGATTTGGTTAGAACCGAACAATAGAGTTTTATATAATTATTCAGAACCATCTTATAAAGTGTACAAACACACTCGGGAGAGATGCATTTGGTGGACCTCTGATGAGGACATGGAAGCAAAGGTGGAGCCCACACTTGGCCTTAGTGAGGCCCACAGATGGAGCGATTTATGAAAGATGCAATGCTATGTGATTTAGTAAGGGTCTTATAGGGGACCTACATATATTTTACATATCCATATAAAAAGACCAATAGTGTCAAGATGTTGATTGTTTTATTTATAGTAATCCAGTTTTTAATGTTTAGCTCACTTTTTCAAAGGGCAAAACTTGTTATTTTGGCTTGATTTTGGTTTCATTAGATAGGTTATTTGGTTACCTTTCTAATGAGACTAAGATTGCGCAATTCCGATGTTATTTGTGAAAATTATGACCAAATTACTAAGGGGGTGTCAGTAAAAACGATAACAGTGTTTTTTTTTTTTTTTTTTTTTTTTAATTTTAAGTTTTAGTTGTTTTAATTTTTTAAAAAGTGAGTTTTTTAGTTTTATGTTTTAGAAAACTTGGCTAAAATAGGATTTTAGGAAATTTCTAATTTTAGCAAGTTTCTAATTGTTTAAGGTTGTAAGCGTATTTAAAGGCAACCCCTCCCTATAATTTTAACAATGAAGTTGATTGTTTTATGGTTTGAGTAGTTTTTTTAAGGCCGGCTCTCAACCTGATGCCACCCTCCTCCTTTATCCGAGCTTCGGACCAGCAATGTCTGAAGATACAAACATTGGCGGAGTTAATGAAACTGATTGATTAAAAAAAAATCTTTGTTTTCTCTCTACAAAAGTGAGAATTATTCTCTATTCTCCAAGCTATGGTACTAAGATTGGAGACTTGCTATGGTACCAAGATTGGAGACTTGCTATGGTACCAAAATTAGAAACCTTGGTTGGTGATTTCCTAGGGACATGAGGTTGGTGATTGCCTCATAAGGTACTTCTTCTCCTTTATTTGCCTAGACAAAAGACTTGGGTTGGTGATTTCCTTCAAAGTATATCTTTACATCTTCTTCCCCTCATCTTCTCCTCATTTATCTTCTTTATCTTCTTCATCTCCATCTTTTTCTATTCTTCTTGAACCTCCATTAACAAAGTTTTAAATATTCTGAAATTCTTTAGTTTTACCTATCAAAACTTATCGGAATTTCATGAGATTTTAATTGTAGAACCCTTGAATACATTAGAAACTACCCTAAAAATTTTGGAATTTTATGACACATCAGAGGGGTATTATGATAATTTTCAAACTTTCTACCCAAAATTACAAAAATACCCTTTTTTGAGTTGTTTTCCTTTTTTTTTTTTATTCTTTTTTTCTGTTCTTTTTCATTCTACCATCCTATTTCTTGATTTATCCTATATTTTGGCTACTTGATTGCTTTAAAATTCAATTCTTGAAATATCGCACTTTAAATCTTATAATTATTTGAGCCGCTTGGAATCATTCTATCTCAATTTTTGTTATCTTTATATTGTGCTGCATCAGCCTCAGTGTGTAAAGAGTTTGTAAAAGGGTCCTTTTTGAACATTAAGTGGAATTGGGTCAACTTTTGTATTATATAGCTAGCTCCTTTTGTTTTTGTAAGGGTTGGCTTTTTGGACTTGGGGATGCCTTGTTGCCTTTAATAAATTCTTCTTATAAAAAAAAAAAAAGCAGTTTGGACTAAAATTAAGAAAATGGATCCCATAGACCAAAGATATGATTCCCATCAAGATCCCATACCCACAAGACTATTAGACTTTTCAATATCCATTATAAAAAGGTATCCATGTTCATATAGGGACTAGTTATTTGGACATGTAAGAAGAGTGGAAATCCCTGGAGTAGGTGAAATCTTGTGGAGATTGAGTCGGACCATTGATCTTGTGTTCAATTATAGCAATTGAGGTTTTCTCCTTTATCTCCATTGTTTAGAATCCTAGAATTCCGTATTGTGATCATTGGTTTATTATATATCTAAATGTTGTTTTTCATGAAGATTAATCAAAATTTGAGTTTTTTTAGAAAAACTCCGACAAATTTATCTAGGTGGATTGCCACAAATAAATATACATTGTTTCCAAACCATGCTGAGAATATGCTAGGGCACTTGATTTCACGGAAGATATGGCCATGGATAAAGTGGAATGGAGGAACACGATTTGTGTAGCCATCCTCAAGTAGGTTTTTTTATTTTTATTTTTCTTTTGATGAGTAACAATAAATCTTTCATTAAAGAGAAAAAGGCTTTTGTTGTTGTTGTTGAGACAATATACAATTTTGCTACGGTTTCATGACGCCTAATCAAGCATTGAAGTTAAATATCAATGTTATCACCACATAGGTACAATGACCATAATTTTCTTCAGGGTAAAGATTTTTTTTTTTTTTTATGAGAAAAAAACTTTATTGCTAAATAAGAGAGAAAAAAACAGGCTCAGCAAGCCAACAACACCCAGAAGGGGATGAGAGATCCCCAACAAAGCGGGGAAAGCCCTAAAAAAGAAAAAGAAAAAGAAACACAAAACCCCAACCCCACAGTCATTTGAGACCCATGCTATTATCCCAATCCCTTATTAATGCCCCTGTGGGTAGACCATCATATCCCTTGCATCTTCTGGCCCAAAAGATAATCAAATTCTTAGCATGTCTATAAATCTGGTAAGCCGGCTCTGCCTGGCCCCGGAAAACTCTATTATATCGCTATCTCCAAACTAGCCAACATAATGCAGCTGGCATAAGTTTCCAAACACTACGGCCTAAGCCGTTAAGGGCATTTGTGCTCCACCCTTATAGAAGACCCATTAAGCTCCCAAGGGCTATAAATGTCTGGCCAAAATCCCCCACCAAATCTCCTAAGTAAACGGGCAGTGCAAAAGCAAATGAGAGCCAGATTCCAAGTACTGATAACATAACAGACAAATACTAGGCAGGTAGAATCTTTTCCTCCACAACATGTCCATTGTCGAAATCTTCTCCAAAACTGCCGTCCATAAGAAAAATTGGACCTTGAGAGGAGTAGGCTTATACCACACTACCTTCCATGGGCCCTCCATCTCCACCACGTTAGCCAGGAATTCATAGCAAGATTTCACTGTAAAGATGCCCCCTTTCCCTTTTATCCACTCTGTGGTCCTCCTAGTTTGCTCTTATACAAGCACTTTGAAGTCTATCCAAAAGGTGGGCCACCCTTGGAATCTCTCAATCAAAAATTGCTCTCCTAAGACAAGGCTGCCAAACAATCTCCCCTCCCAAAATGGACACATAAGAAGCTACCACCGCGTTTGGGTCCACCGCCATACTAAAGATTTCTGGGTACACCTCCATTAGAGGTCGTTCCCCACACCACGCATCCTGTCAAAACCGAATACGCCTCCCATCTCCCACCTCAAAGGCCAAGCTCGCTTTGAAACGATCAAGTTGAGATAGAATGCTCGCCATGGACTCCATCCAAAGGGTCCCCGTGGAACAATAGGGTCCCATCCATCTGACTTTCCATATTTTGCACTCACCACTTGCCTCCATAGGCTCATTTATTCCTGACCAAACCGCCAAAGCCATTTACAAAGCAAAGCCCGGTTCATAGGTTGGATTTTTCTCAACCCTGTTCCCCCTTTATTCTTAGGAGTGCACACCTTATCCCAGGACACCAGATGAATACCCCTATCCTCCTCTGTGCCTCTCCATAAAAACTCCCTTTGGATCCTCTCCATCTCCTTGCATACGGAAACTGGGGCCACCAATAAAGATAGGAAGTGAATTGGGATGCTTGCCAGAGTTGCTTTGATAAGCATGAGCTTACCTCCCTTTGATAAGTAGCAAGCCTTCCAACCATTTAGTCGCTTTCTCATTCTATCAATGACCGGATTCCATAGTTCTATCTTCTTATATTTGGCACCTAGAGGGAGACCAAAATATGATGTCGGTAGACTGCTCAACCTACACCCCAAATCCGTTGCTAGTTGGTCCAAATTAGGAACATATCCCACCGCAATCAGAGAACTCTTAGCAAGGTTGATACGGAGGCCTGACATTGCCTCAAAGCACCTGAGAACACACCGTAGCATTCTAATCTGACGCTAAGAATTGTCGCAGAATATGAGAGTGTTGTCAACAAACTGAAGATGAGTTATTGGATTAACCCCAGGACCCACTGAGAAGCCTTCAATCATCCCTACTTCCGTAGCCCTTCCTATCAAAGCGCTCAAAACCTCCGCCACCAAAAGAAACAACAGAGGGGATAAAGGGTCCCCCTAACGCAGCCCTTTGCTACACCCAAAATGCCCTTTGAGCACCCCATTAATCATGACTGAGAAGGACGCCAGGCTGAAACACTTCCACATCCACTCTCTCCATCTAATCCCAAACCCCCATC